>CAMXCT020000087.1:128761-144248 GCA_947184155.2 Cladocopium goreaui
CTCAAAATCAACCAAACACATTAACATCCAAACCATGATTTACTTAACGTGCCAACATGGTTTTGTACTGGTAGTGATTGTATCATTGAAATCAGTCAGCTCCAACCTGCTGAGATTGTTCAGGTTCCGCAATGGTGGAGAAGGTAGATCAGGCAGGGAGCGACAAACTTTCGTCCTTCGAACGCTCGACAGAAGTACAAAAAGATGTTGCGTGACTGCATTTTTTCTTTGAACGCCTGTCCAGTACTGGTTGATTTAATACGATCAATGATATCAAGTAGCAATTGATGTTAGTCACATTTAAAGATATTAAATCTAATTAAATCTAGTTAATCAATGGCATTTAGAGATATTAAATCTAATTAAATCTAGTTAGTCAATGGCATTTAGAGATATTAAATCTAATTAAATCTAGTTAATCAATGGCATTTAGAGATATTAAATCTAATTAAATCTAGTTAATCAATGGCATTTAGAGATATTAATTCTAACTAAATCTAGTTAATCAATGTCAATCACATTTTAACCACCGCGAAGTAAAACTTGAATCAAATCCCGAGATGTCGAGGCTCGTAAAGGCGCCCGCGCTCTGAGCACAGGTCAGCCGGGAGATTGGGGATCAACCGAGAACAGGAATCCGTTTGTTTTTTTTGCACATGATATAGAGTATTTTGATATACTGTGTATAATATATATATATTATAGATGATATGGCTGATATAAGTTAATACTATATTGTATATATTCTAGATGATATGGTTAATATAAATTAATACTCTCATATACTATCTATGTTGGTATGATGTCTTCTGATATAAAGTATCAACAGCCAGCATTTTTCTGCGCGAGTCGAGGCTCACAGGTTGGATGGGCTGTAAAGCTCGCAGTGCTGGGTGGCATGTGGCCTGGAACCCCAGCGGTTCGCCGTTGAGTTGTCTACTGTTGGTGGTGATGATGATTGATGATTATGATTACCCTCTGGTTATTTAACATAGCCATGGAACATGGCCCATTTATAGATGGTTTACCTTAAAAAAATGGTGATTTTCCATGGCTGTGTTAAATAACCAGATGGTATCTGATTAGAACCATTATCTCATTATCTGGTGGTGAGCAAATTGGGGTATCTACGTGATTATGAATATTATCTGATTATGATGATTTTTGCTCATGAGCCCCAATTTTCAGAAATAGTTATCCTGGTAGAATACACAGAATCACAGATATACCCAAGTTTTGGACAAACTCAGAGGATTTCCCTCTAACAGGTGAGGAAATTCCAACTACAACCAACATCTCAGGCCCTGGCAAGACGATGCATCTGTTGTCTTGATGAATAGATCAATAAAGAGAAATACATCAGACAGACCTTTCTATAACATGATATACTGTATATATTATATAGTATATATATATATTATATTATATATTATATATATTATATATACTATATATATTATATATATTATATATATATTATATTATATATATTATATATTATATATATTATATATATTATATATATTATATATATTATATATATTATATATATTATATATTATATATATATATTATATTTTATATATTATATTATATTATATATTATATATATTATATTATATTATATATAATATATATAATATATATAATATATATATTATATAATATATAGTATAATATAATATATATATATAGTATATAATATATATATAATATATATATATATATATATATTATATTTAATATATAATATATACAATATGCAGCGGCAAACCCATCGCAAAAGATCCGGATTCGAGTGCAGCTTTGATGCTCTTCTGACAGGTATATAGTAATAATTTTATGTATGGTATGTAAATGTTTAAATATATATATATATATGTATATATATATACACATACACACGTGTATGTGCGTATGTGTGCAAATGTCTCTCCTTGAGATACAGCTATGTATATAATATATATATATAAGTGTATGCATAAATATTGCATCATTGATGTCAATGATGTCTTCTCCTGCTATAGGTGCTCACGTCGCTTACGAAGTTTTCTTGCATCTTCAAGTTGTCCAGTTTTGGCTCAAGCAGGCAATTCTGCTTCTGCCAAAAGTGCCATGTCTACGCCTTGGCGTTCTTCACCGTGGGGAGACCTCTCGCCAACCGCGAGGGCAGAGGGTCAGCCAAACCTGCATCCGGACGCGCCGCGGCATTTGTTTTTCGGAGGGCAACCAGATGCAACCGCGCAGCACCAGCCAGAACCGAGCGCTCCAGAACCAGACCTCGAACCCGTGGAGCCACTGGAGCAAACTGAGGAAGACCAACAACAACACCAGCAGCAGCAGCAGCAGCAGCAGCCAACTGGACCCACTGGACCCGCAGCTCTTGGACCTGCAACAGCTCCTGCCGCAGCAGCTGCACCAGCAGCTATTTTGCATCGTGCTTGCCGAACAGCCACCGCAGTCGCCGCTGCCGCCGGAAGAGCAGCAGCAACAGCAGCAAGAGCAACAGGACCGAAATCTGCAAGAGCTGCCGCCGGAAGGGCAACAACAGATTCAAGGCGTCCTCCGCCCAGACCCAGATTGGCCAGCATGCCAATTAGGACCGCTTTGCGACTACCGCAGGCCGGCCCTACCTGACGAGCTGCACCAGGAAGGGCTCAACTTCATCGGCTGGGTCATCGAGGGCATTATCAGGCCGCCAGAATGGCAACTGCAGTTATTCCTGCTGACCTGGCAACTTTCACTTCGAGAACGTCTCTTTCGGTTCCGCCTCCCCTACGCCATGGCCTTGGCCATCTTCGGCTCCCGGTTCTGCTAATCGATGAACAGCTCGATTTTTTGTCGGATTTATCACAAGGACCGAAATCGGCACGGCAAAGACAGAAAATGAAAACTGCGAGCGGCCACGGAAGAAAAGAAAACAGGTTTCTGACATTCCCACATATGTTTGTCAAATGCTTCGTGCTTCCAGCAGAATCAAATGTTTTCCTTTCGTGGTTTGCATCCCCTGTGTCAGGAGCCGTCGTCCTGTACAGTCAGTCCCAACGAGAGCAGCAACCTTCCCAGCGTGCCGAAAGAAGGTCCAAAGCTGCTTCAGAGGCAACAGCCGGCCAGCATGAGAAAAAGAAAGCATCAAAAAAGGTACCGTTGCTGCAAAAGCCGTCGCTAAGGATCAACCCTAGCAGCAGCATTTGTGTTGCAATTGGCTGTTTGAACAGAAGCCTCTTCTACACAAGTACAATGTCTTACAGAAAGGACAATTCAAACTTGAATAATTATCTGCATCGATGTTATATCTATAATCTATATGTAGATTTTTAAATATACATATGTATATATATATAAAAGTACATATATTTGTTTTGTGTAAATATAAATGTATATTTATATGTATATAAGTGTCAACCTATCTATAGTAGTATGACACCCATGCTTTCGTCTGTGTGCCAAGAAGAGACAGAGAACCTTAATTCTCTTCCTGCCTTGCCGCAGCCCCTTTCTCTGAACAGGCCTCCAAGACCGATAATTACTCGCGCTGTTGAACCTCGAGCACTGCATGGCCGCAGCTGCATGGCAACTTTCGACTGCAGAGGAGCTCATCTTGGAATTCCTCGGCTGGCTTCCTGCTCGTGCCCTTCGCTGCAGGCACAGGGCTACCCGCACGGACACCGCCGCCGCCATGTTCCGACGCCACCTGCATGACCTGCAAGGCGTCAATCCACCTTTGACATTGACGCACGAAGATCTGGCAAGATGGCTTTGGCGTGCCACCTGCGGGCTGCTCCGTCGCCACGAGTCGCCGCCCGGAGCCAACCTGCGTTGACCGCAAGCCCTGGGCAGCGCAGGCGTCCGTGACGTGGTGGTCCGCTTCCACAGCCGCGGCCCCTGGTATACAATGCGGCAGCAGCGACTGCCGTTGAAAGGGGCGACCTGATGCGAGTCTTCCCACAGCCAACGTTTGCCGGTGCGCTCCATCTCCTGTACCGCCACGGGAATCATTTCATGCACCGACACACTACAACACTGCACAGGGCAAGCAGAGTCCACTGCATACTGACCGAAATCTTTGCATTGGATTGCGCCTTCGCCGGCTTCGAAGTCTCCCTCCGGATGACCTTTCGCACCGTGGTCCCTGCTGCCTGAATAATTATCGAGGGCCTCTGGCATTTCATCGGCGAAGCAGTGAGGAGGCAGTGAGGACGAGCCTTGAAATTGCGATGCACGCAGCGTGCTCACAGAAGAAACGACCCATCAGATGTTTGTACAGTTTTCTTTTAGCGAGATGAGTGACAACGACACCGACCGTCACTGCACAGCTTCCTGCAACCCGCAGGCGCACGGTCGCGCGGAGAAGGAAAAGCATGCAGAGCACAGGGAAAGAGAGGATGTAAAAAAAGCGCGCTCTCTTTACTTGCACCTGCACCGCTTCATTGCATTATATATATATTGAAAGTATCCAGGTAGTATAAACACTCATAAATACTTTTTGGGCCAAACTGACCCAAAACTGTGGCTAAAGGGATGGTAAAACCTCCGGCAGAAGGGCCGGCGCAACTCAAGAAACCCGATTTCTTGGGTTTTGTGGCCGGCAAACTTAGCGGCAGAACCTGTGGTTAACTCTGTGGGAACGAAAAGCCATGGCATTTGTGCCGGCACGTCGTATGGCAGAGCATCCGAAGCAGTGATGGACAAGCAAAATTAGGGGCAAATGTGCCGGCAAGAGGCCCGGCAAAGCGCGCGAACTAGCTCTGGCCAAGCCAAATACACGGACATTTTCAACGGCAAATGTGTTCAATGCAAAAGATGAAAGTTGGTACATGTTGGTACGTTTCAATGTGGAAAAGCTGAACAATGAAAATCTCTATTGCATCCCCCTCTGCATGGGGTCCCAGCAAAAAAAGATCTGCTACTCCACCAGGGAAGCAATCTTATTGGTGTTTTTTTCCATGAGCTGACTTGCACAATGTCCGGGCATTTGCAAAAACCGCTTCTTTGACTTTGATTGCCGCAACCTTGGCAAACGCCTGGCAAGAACCTTGCACAATCCTAGCAATAGATTGAAGGGTGAGTCGGGAGCAGGAACCTTGTTGGCGGAAACCCGGCAAAACCCGGCGGAACTGAACTGGCAAAGCCTGGAACCCAGCGGAACCTAGCGGCACCCGGCGGAGCGGCAGAACCCAGCGGAACCCGGCGGAACCCGGCGGAAACCTGGCGGAAACCTGGCGGAACCTGGCGGAAAAAAAGTAAGTTGAAGGGGGGGGTGGTTGGGAGTATAAACCATGCCAAAAATTATACTCCCAACCACCCCCCCCTTCAACTTACTTTTTTTCCGCCGGATTCCGCCAGGTTTCCGCCAGGTTTCCGCCGGGTTCCGCCAGGTTGCGCCGGGTTCCGCCAGGTTTCGCCGGGTTTTGGTAGGTTCCTGGCGGGTTTCCACCAGCCTCGGGCTTCTGCAAGGTTAGCACGAAGCCGTCAGGTTTGCGTCAAGTTCTTATTCCCAAGTTTCTGCCAAGCCCCCACCGTCTCCAGCGCAAGACCCGTCACAACTAGTCACAATTTAAGCGTTCTTTTTCCAAAACAGTTTTCAGCTGAATTGTCAGCTCAGCACTGATTGCCTGAGGGGCGGCGGCTGCTTGAGCAGCTTTGCTCTGAAATCAAGGTCCACGCAACCAACTTGTCCAGTCCAATGCGCGGCGCTGGACGCTGGAGACCTTTAACCGTCAGCTTGGCAGGCGCTAAGAGCGATAATGAAAACCCGGTATGCACCTGGTGTCTTGAAGTAGTGCCGGGCGCATTCCAACTTGGAAGCAAATAATGATAAATAATTTATGGTGGTGCCAGGTTGTGCCTTTTGAGGCAACATTTCTACTCGTTTGTCGTTTGCTGCTCTTTTTTGCCTCGCATTTTTGCTCTTGACCGGCACGTTGCCGCCTAGTTTGCCGGGGGTTCGGCCGCCTGCTTGGCCAGGGCCGAAACCACGATTTTCATCTTGTTTCTGGGGAGTGTTTATACTCCCAGGCTTACTCCAATATATATATATATTATTTTGCTGGCATTGGTAGGAAATCAGAAGAATAGCTCCTGAGAATCAGCCTCCTCAGCCTTGGTCGTGTCGTTTGCACTGCACTGGCCAAAGATAACTTTTTGTTTTGGGCTTCTGAATGTGATTGCATACCGCAGCCGTTTCCAAGTTCAGCCAAATGAGAAGTAGGTTTCAGAAGATAGACAGCAGCCATGGGACGCCAAGTTCTAAATTATATATAATATATATTATATATATTATATATGATAAATGTTATATATATATATATATTATATATTAAAACTATTATATATATATATATATTATATGATATATATATTATTTGATATATATATATATATTATTTGATATATATATATATATGTATGTATGTATGTATATTATATTATACGTACCTTTGAATTGTTCGATGGGATACCAAACATATCATGTGACCAGACTCCTGGAACTGCGGCGGAATCTTCAGGCTGACCCTCTACCTGATCCACTTGCAGATTGGAGATGCTAAAGAAATCAAAAGGCCACCTGGGGGTTCCGCTTGAAATCGGGGGCCCCAAGATGCCCCAAGGTATCATCAAAAATCGTTCGTTTTTAATGAGGAAGCCACGGGAAACCATTGGTTTTGGGGTACCACAAGTCTCGGAAATACCAGCTTGTCTTGCGGTGCAGCTGAGTCATTGCAATCGGACAGCCCGTGATAGTACGATGGTATCGAAGCGAATGTGTGTCAAGCTTTCCGGATCGAACAGACAGTCCTCCGTTGTCCATTGCTGAGTATCCACCATTATTGCTGGTTAGTGCTGGTTAGTGATCAGTGCTGCTTAGTTCTGCTGAATGCTGATTGTACATGATTGTACTATGTTTCCTTTTCTTCTTTCTGGCTCTTGGTATATATATATATGTACGTATCTTTGCTATATCATGTCCATACACATCATCTACACATACATCATCATACATCTATGGATATCTTATGATATATTCCATACACATCATATCACATCACTATATTCTCTATATATTCTCTATATATTCTCTATATCCCCATGGAATATATGTTCCTTTTTTTCAGCCGCTCCATCTCGCAGCTCCAGGTTTGATCCCTTCGAAATTTTGGAAGTTAGCCCCGGCGCTTCAGCTGCGGAGGTGAAGAAGGCGCCAACACTTTTTTTGGGGGTTTCTGGGGATGGGGCACATGGGGAAATTCTGGAGAAAATGATGGATTTATGATGATTTGACTATTTTGGAAGTAATTAATTATGGGAACATGATGATTGAAGTATCCATATTTTGGAAGTAGGTTATTTTCAGAGATGCCCACATGGGGTTATTAAGAGATGTGATCACCGCTATAAGGGTTTAGAAACTCTTTTCGAGACCGTACTTTGCTGAGTTTTCCAGAGGGGATAATTGCGAGGTTCTGGCAAGCACTACAGCTGGCGAGATATTGCATACTAAGACTTGAAGCTATGAAAAATTATGACATTTGCGCTCCCCAATTCAAGATTTGGCCAGTCCAGTTTAGCTGGAGGCATTCTTGTTGAGATCTTTGATGATGGGATTGTATTGGATGTGTAACTGCCAACAACGTGTAGTGGCAATCCATCCTGGTGCTGGAGTATCAACCAATGATCATATGGAGGTTTCCATAGTCATGGGGCTACCCCTTTATCGCTGGATGGTTTATTTCATGGAAAACCCCAATCGAACATGCGATGGATTTGGGGGTACCCCTATTTATGGAACATGGAACCCCCCCATTTGTCATCCATGGACGAGTGCCCCAGGCCTATAGACAGCTCTCCTTGAAGTACCATCCGGACAAGAATCCTGATGACCCCTTGGCTGCGTCTCGCTTCATGCAGATCACCAAGGCGCGCTCTGAAGGGATTGGCACATGGCACATTCTTGGGGGTTCCCATGGTTTACCCATGGTTTAAGGGCGTGGGATGATGTTATATGAGTTACTGTATATGATTTTATGATATTTAGTGTTTATGGTTGTGGTTGTTCATGATGGTCCACAATCATTTGATGATGGTTCATTATGCCTCATATGACTCATATGTGATGTTGTTTTGTTTGTTTTTAACTATATCTTTTGGCAGCGGGGCTCCAATGAAGGAATGGACGTGCTGCAGTTGAACTTGGAGGATAGAAGATGCTCAAATCGAATGTACCATTGAGATTCATTTTGGGTATATCAAACGTAACATATCTAAGTGGATATGTAGCATGACAGAACTTGGAAGAATTCCAAAGATCCACAACATGACAAAATTGCTCCAGCTGTCTTTGAACAATTGTTGTCGAAAAATCCAACCGTTCAACGGCTGCCGTTCTTTTGAAGAAAGCCAGGCCCACAATGCTTTGACAGATGAGACGGCCAAAGCCAACTACGAGAAGTGAGATAGCCGTGGTGAAAGCCATGGGATAGCCTTGGTACATAATCATTACCGTCATTATAAAGATTACAATGGGATTATCATGGTTATATAATGATGGTTAATGCTGGTGAACGATGGTGAATGATAGTGGTTAATGATAGTTATTACCATCTGGTTATGACTAACAGTGTCCCATGGAAAGATCCACCCATTTTTGACAGGTAAACCATCTATTTCCATGGGCCATGGCTTCCATGGCTATGTTCAATAACCAGATGGGATAATTATGATATACAACATACTGATATGTTTTGGGTGTGTTTGAAATTGGGTATAACCCAATGAAGAATTTATAATGAGGAAAAGGATGAGAAACTAGTGGATTTGGGGGTTTTCCAATAATTTTCAGGCAAGTCCACATGTCGTTTCGTTTTGGCTCTAAGTCGTTGGTAACGCACTGACAATTCAATCAGCAGAACAGCAAGTGAGTGTCCTGGTTCATTCTCAAGTGTAAGGTTAGTGACCATCCAAACAAATGGACAGAAACATGTAGAAACTAGCCAAGCTGTTGAGTCAGTTTTGGACGGACAGACAAGGTCTCATACCCTCTTGAATGATCATGAATGAGGGTACGGGTACAAACCACACCGGCAATCAAACATAGCAATAGATAGTGATTTTTCCCAATAAATCTTCATCTATTGGGGATTTTCCAGCAAGCCATGTTTGATTACCAGAGGGTATATAATATGCACAGTAGGTTTCTTTTCGATCCCAACAGTATTCAGTTGCGATCCCAATAGACTTCCGACTTCCCCATATTTTTCGGACCCGCCATGAACTTTCCTCCCTGACACCAAATGAGCTTTGAGACTGCTTGTAGAAAGGGATTCGGAAGGTTTGCCAGATTTACAGTAGGTGTTTTCTTGGTTTTGGAACCCATCCTGGTTGTTATCCCAGTATTTGCCGGGCCTGACATATTTCACAATATCCTCATATGCCCATAATATCTCCATAATTGATATCCCAACAATATCCCCTTTCCAAATCTCCATAGAAATCCCCCATAAGGAATCCCCGAATCGTGTCCCCGACATCAACATGGCGGGTCGTTCCCAAGTGACATGGTGTTTTCACTCACCAGGTACGGCAACCCCGATGGCCCCCAGACCTCTAAAGTTGGCATTGGACTGTCGATCCCTCAGAGGTCTGATGGGCCACGGTCCAAAATGATGTCCCAAAGTGGCCATCAAAGATGGGGTATACGTGAGTGTTTGTTCAAAAATGGAAGAAATTACATTATGAAAAAATATGAAAAAATGGAGAGAGTCCCCAAATAGCCCCATTTTTCCAGATGGAAAAATGGGGGCCCCCAAATAGGGGGCTTTTCTGAAAAATGATCCCCTTTTTTCCTGGCGTTGTTTTTTCAAAATTGATGGTTTTTCCTATGACGGGCCGACGGGGGATGGGACATCTGTGCAGCTTTCGGGCCCCAAGGCCTCGATTTTTATTGGAGAAGGAGAATCACCTGGCACTCCTGACATCTTTGGACAGGAAGCGATTGAGGTACCTGCCATAGAGGTCTAAGGGCTGCGTTTTACGGGGATATACCATGATATACCTCCCAAATATGGCTTTGTATTATGGCACTGTAGTTGAGTAGTCAGTACTTCTTGCGTTTGCCGCCAGATGATTTTGTGCCTTTTCTTCTTCCTCTTGCTTTTCGTTGGAGCCTCAGTGACAGATGGTTTGGGCAAAACACAAGAGGATGATTACCTGATTAAACCAAAGTTTCATGGTTGATCATCCCTTTCTGCATAAACACATCCATATTCTAAAATATTATAGATTTGTTGTGAGGCAAAAGCAATATGAGCTGTGCCACTGCAGCCATCACTGCCCACTTTGACACCCTGAGGTGGTCCCTATGGCCTTCATTTGCTACTACCAAAGGAGCCCTGGTAGGAAGTTACCATTGACGTTGGACTCAAAGATGGGATGACCGTGGAAAACAAAACCTGTGAGTTATAAAAATTTGGCACAACAACAATTAGGTCCGAAAGATTTTGAATCATAGCACACTGAATCTTGATTGTGGTTGGTTTCTAGTCACTTCTAGTCTTCATGCACGTCCCTGCTTGGAATCCCTTCTTGGAATGGATACTGTACTCCAATTTGACAATCGAATAGTGTTATCTAATCATGTTGTCAGCGGTTGGAACCGCCAACAAACCGTACTTGAGGGGATTGTCCAATCTTGAGACACAAACACCTTCCACTCGAACCTCCTTGACGCGTGCATCCTGTGAGGACGAAGAACTACGCTGCAAACGGCGTGATGATCGAAACCCTGCAATTCATGGGGTGCCCGCCGGAGCATACCCATGCTGTAGAACCTTCCCCTGTTTTCCCCAGATGATGTCATACATTGGTTGTGCTTCCATAGAGAAACAGCGTGTCAAATGATAGGACGGACAGGTGACGGGTCTGGTTTTCACACATGTTTTCAACCCTTTACCCTGCAAATATGCACCCAAAAAGACAAAAAAAAGATAGACAAGTAATGTATTGCTATTTGAGTTGGATTTTCCATTGATTTTCCTATGTTTTTTGGGTTGAACCCCAGGCCCGATTCTTGTGGGTTCAGAGGCCATCCAGGGGCTTGAGCCAGGTACTACATCAACGAGGCGACACGCCTCAAGAATTGTCCCGAGCTCTTGGCTGCCTCGGCCGAAAGCAGGACTGGCAGTTGCTGGGGCGTTGATGAGCTGTCCCCTGACGGGATGCTTCATGTGGAAAAAAATGCAAATATTGAGATCGGATGAGCACTGTGGCTTGATGGGCTTTTTCAAGTACCAAGATGGCTCACAACCAGCTCTTCATGCCCTGTTTCATCTACAACACTTCCAAAACGAAGTTGTTTTTTGTCAAACCATTCATCAGTTTGGTTTGGGATTCAATGATCTGTCTCCAGCAGAAAAACCATCTCCAGGGGCATGGCATTGAGACCTTCCGACAACGAAGAGCTCAAGACGCCCGGGCCTCGCCGGGCCTCGCCGGGCCTCGGTTGCGGTGAACTGTGCCATCAGCGGCGCAACGGGAACCGAGGCTTGGAGCTCAAGTGACGGAGCACAAGAAGCGACAGTTCAAGCTGCCCATCATCATCAAGTGCGCTGATTCCAAGGGATTCTAAGGGATGGCCGGCATAAAAGTCACGGGAAGCTGGGTTTTTTGGGAAATCTGTTGTGGTTGAAGTTGGAATGACTGGAATGATTGGAAGAGCTGTTTTTATTTTTTATTTTCTGGTGAGTCCTAGATATACCCAACAATCTGGATGGAAGTTGAAATAGCGCCAAACTGGGGGGGATGTTGGTAGCTGTGAGGAGGGAACAGAACCACCTACTGTGTTTTGACTGCTCGAAGGCAGGTTTGACATGTCTGCGAACGACACCCCACCCCTTTGGTGGGCAGAGAGCACACACAGAATTGTCCTTGGAATGGTTGAACATGGTTTAAACTATATATATAACATATATATATGTATATATATATATATAACATATATATGTATATATATAACATATATATATCTACTTATATATATATATATCTACTTATATTATATATAATTATATATAACCTAGTGAATCAAGAAACACCTGGCATGACCCCATAGTATCCCAAGCAAGCTTGTGTTGTCGCTGAAGGAATGACATCATTCTCTTGGCGCACATGCAGCGGCTGCACCACTTGATGTCACCATCTCTCCGTGAAGATCTGGATGAGATCTTGAGGATGGTCCGGGTGCTGCTGGTGGTTGGATGAAGGGGTGGCAACTTTCTTTTTGAGGAGACCAGTTGAGGATGATTAGTTGAGATGTGCAACATGATTATATATAATGGATATAATAGTAGGTGATTGAAATGTGGTCTTCTCATGTTAGCAATGTATTGCCACATGTAGGACGTGAGCCGTTCATGATGTTTTCTCTTATGGGAGTTCTAAAATCATGAGATCCGATGGCCTTCTGAATGCATCGGAAGGCATTCACTGAAGATTTCGCAAGCGATGATTGAAATCGCCTGCATGCGAGAGTGGTCTGTGGCCTCAGTGGTTCATTTCGTGGGTCTGGGACCAGAAAGTTGGCCCCGGGATCGGGTGGTCGGAATTGACTGAGGGATGCAATTCACAAAGCATTCGTCAGAAACATTGATTAGATCATATTATGATCACTGAACATGGCTTTGTTTGAAAATGGGGTATGCCTTCTAAATGATTCTGGCCATTTCATAGGGGACAAGATGATTGACCAATGGATTTCGAGGTACCATATTTTCAGACAAAAGCCATATAATGTGGGTGAACAAATACCATAAACAATCTCCCAAATCACCATTTTTATAGGTGGTATAAACCATTCCCAAATGGGTGGTTTATGGCATTGTTTTACCCCATTACTTTGGCCTCAGCAGACTGTCTCTCATGGCGCCGCTTCAGGTTCTTCACAGCTCAAGCCATGATCGAATTCCGGCGGTCCTTGATTCAGGCACGCCTTTTGATGGGAACTGGGTGTGGAGGGAAGTTGTAGGTGCCCTGATTCTGTGAGCAGCAGGTCTCAAGCTCTCGGTTAGGATCTTCTTTACCTTGGAAATCCTAGGCATGAACATCTTAGACATTCTTAGACATTCTAAGACATTCTTAGACATTCTTAGACATTCTTAGACAATTTGGTGTCCCAAAACTTCAAAAAAACACCCAAGGGAGGTGTTGAATCCCAACGGTGGAGGCCTTGGATGTGAAGAGTTCGCAACTGCTGCAGATCCCTCATTTCAATGATGAGATCCTGAAGTCGGGCCCCTGCGATGACTGCAACATACTGCAACAACTTCCAACCAAAAACCAAAGCAGAAACACCGGCAGTGACGATCACGTTCATTCAGATACTTGTGTGTGGGCGTAGACGAAAAAGAATCACAAGATTGCAAATTGTCAAGAGGGCTCACCGTGCATTTGAACCTGGCTAGTTCCATGATGAGGGACGTCAACATTTTGTTTGGCACTTCCTCCCTGATTTCCTCACCGCAGTAGTGTAAGGCACTGCCTTAAAGGCAAGAATGCGGCCATGAACTCGGAACAGAAAACTGATAAATTCTTTGCGTCTAGTAGCTTGATGGAATTTCTTAGCAAATCAGCCGCGGGTAGCAGTTGTGCATCCCCGATTTTGATTGATTGTTGCAGGATGTGTCTAAGAATTGGGACGTGCCATTTTGAATCTTTTGAATGTACCCATTGGTTCTTGCGACGCAACCAAGACCTCGACCTTGGCAGACTATTTGCAGAAGGACCCAGAGCAGAGGAAGGCGATGCGGCCCACTGGAACTTCACCAGTAAACGGAAAGATGGAGAAGTAAAGCACTATGAAAACTGGTATGGACCCACCTATTCTTTTGGGACCCATATTTGAATATATATATATATTGAATCTATAGACCCAATTGTTTGCTCCTTAGATTTGTTGCTTCGTTTATATCATGTGATGGTTGCAGTCGGGATGTGGTGCCTGGCAGGGCCTTTCCTCCATGACCGCTGACCAGATTGCAGACGTCGAGGCCGGGGGTCCCTGGGGGCCTGGGGGCCTGGGGCAGTCCTTGAAATCAAGGACTGAACGGTTCATTTTACTCCGGCTGTGGCCCTAAGAATCTGCTTCGAATCGTTCAAAGGATTTGACATGATTTGACATGATTTGACAAATGATTGCACATGTTCTAATGGATAAATGATTGCAAATGTGCTAATGTTCTAGAAGGAATCTTGAACATTTCAACCAAGAATGAGTTTCGGGGCTCTCCAGCTTGCGACATTTTGCATGCCCCCTGCCCCCCTCAGGCTTTTGCCAGTCACTGCAGCAACATGGAGTGCAAGGCGATCACAGAGGCTGCTTGGTTGCGTTTGATGGCGAAGCATGGGTGACTGACCATGGCTGATCGGCCTCTGAAATTGGGGACCTACTACATTCGCCACAGCACATGGTATGATTCATCCCTTGAGGTCGAAGATGAGAAAGAGATTGTGGTGGGCGACATTGCCACCGTGACCGTCCAATTGCTGTGCGCTTCCTGAGTGAATCGTCATCGATGTCACATATTGGAGGTTTCCAAAAATGGGAGTACCCCATATCATCCCATTATCATCCCAAGTTAGATCATTTTAGTATTGAAACCCATGGTCTTCGGATGCTTTGGGGGTCCCTCATTTTAAGACACTTCCCCACAGTGCCATAATTTCTGTGTCCAAATCGCATCACAAGGCGCAAGAACTTGCACGAGGGCGAGGCCTGGGTGTGGGAAAACGCAGGTGTTTTGCAGGGAGTACTCCCAAAAAAATGGAGGAACACCCAACATTTCTCCGACAATTCAGAGACATTTACATCTGGAGGGCATTTTTTTTTTGTGTGTGTTTTCCAGCCTGGCTTTGTGGCTTTTGTGGCGTCTGTGGCTGCTGTGGCTTTTGTGGGTGTGTGGCTTTTGTGGCTTTACCATGCTTTACCTATCTATCTATCTAATCTAATCTAACCTAATCTAACCTAATCTAATCTTATCTAATTTATCTAATCTATCTATCAAATCTTATCTAATCTTAATCGTATCTAATCTTAATCTAATCTAATCTATTCTAATCTAATCTAATCTAATCCTATCTAATCTTATCTAATTTATCTAATCTTATCTAATTTATCAAATGTATCTATCAAATCTTATCTAATTTATCAAATGTATCTATCAAATCTTATCTAATCTTGTCTCATCTTATCTAATCTGATCTAATCTGATCTAATCTGATCCAATCTGATCTAATCTGATCCAATCTGATCTAATCTGGTCCAATCTTATCTAATCTTATCTAATCTTATCTAATCTTATCTAATCTTTTCTAATCTTATGTAATCCGATCTAATCCGATCTAATCCGATCTAATCTTATCCTGTCTGCCTGTCTGCCTGTCTGCCTGTCTGCCTGTCTGCCTGTCTGCCTGTCTGCCTGTCTGCCTGTCTGCCTGC
>CAMXCT020000087.1:144348-306412 GCA_947184155.2 Cladocopium goreaui
CTCTCTCTCTCACTCTCTCTCACTCTCTCTCACTCTCTCTCCCACTCTCACTCTCCCTCTCCCTCTCCCTCTCTCCTCTCCCCTCTCCCTCTCTCCCTCTCTCCCTCTCTCCCTCTCTCCCTCTCTCCCTCCCTCTCTCTCTCTCTCTCTCTCTCTCTCTCTCTCTCTCTCTCTCTCTCCCCATCCATCCATCCATCCATCCATCCATCCATCCATCCAGCCAGCCAGCCAGCCAGCCAGCCAGCCAGCCAGCCAGCCATCCATCCATCCATCCATCCATCCATCCATCCATCCTATCCATCCTATCCATCCTATCCATCCTATCCACCCTATCCATCCTATCCATCCTATCCATCCTATCCATCCTATCCATCCTATCCATCCTATCCATCCTGTCCATCCTGTCCATCCTGTCCATCCTGTCCATCCTGTCCATCCTGTCCATCCTGTCCATCCTGTCCATCCTGTCCATCCTGTCCATCCTGTCCATCCTGTCCATCCTGTCCATCCTATCCATCTTGTCCATCCTATCCATCCTATCCAACCTATCCAATCCTTTGCAACCCTATCCATCCTATCCAACCTATCTACCTATCTACCTATCTATCGATCCATCGATCTATCAATCTATCAATCTAGCTGTCTATCTATCTTATCGTATCCTATCTTATCCTATCTTATCTTATCTATCTTATCTACCTTATCTACCTTATCTACCTTATCTACCCTATGTATCTTATGTATCTTATGTATCTTATCTATCTAATCTATCTAATCTATCTAATCAATCTAATCTATCCAATCTAGCTAATCTATCCAATCTAGCTAATCTATCCAATCTAGCTAATCTATCTAATCTATGTTATCTATCTATCTATCTACCTATCTATCTACCTATCTACCTATCTATCTACTCTTATCTAAACTTATCTAGTCTTATCTAATCTAATCTTATCTAATCTTACCTAATCTTATCTAATCTAATCTCATCTAATCTGATCTAATCTGATCTAATCTTATGTAATCTTATCTATCTATCTAATCTTATCTATCTAATCTTATCTATCTAATCTTATCTAACTAATCTTATCTAATCTTATCTATCTAATCTTATCTATCTAATCTTATCTATCTAATCTTATCTAATCTTATCTAATCTTATCTTATCTAATCGTATCTTATCTAATCTTATCTAATCTTATCTTATCTATCTTATCTTATCTATCTTATCTTATCTTATCTATCTTATCTATCTTATCTTATCTATCTTATCTTATCTATCTTATCTTATCTATCTTATCTTATCTTATCTATCTTATCTTATCTTAACTTATCTTATCTTGTCTATCTATCTACCTATCTACCTATCTACCTATCTACCTATCTACCTATCTACCTATCTACCTATCTACCTATCTATCTATCTATCGATCGATCCATCGATCCATCGATCCATCGATCCATCGATCCATCGATCCATCGATCCATCGATCCATCGATCCATCGATCCATCGATCCATGGATCCATGTATCTATCCATCCTTCCATCCATCCATCCATCCATCCATCCATCCATCCATCAACCCATCGACCCATTCACCCATCCATCGATCTATCTATCTTTCTTTCTGTCTTCAAATACACACCTTGTATCCCTACATGTGCCTTAATCCAACCCTCAACAGACTTTAAATAGACATTAAACCAGCCCTAAATAACCCTAAATAGCCTAAATAACCCTAAATAAACCCTAAACCAACCCTAAATTCCTTTAGGCCTTGCGGCCAGGTGCGCCACGAAGTTTTTTTTTTTTATTTTAATGATGGTGTTTCTTTGATCATCTTTACATATGTGCTCATCTAAAAGCAGGGTGGTGTTAGGTGTGAGTTGTGTTTGAAAAATATCATTTCTGCTTAGGTGTATGCGCACCTTAAACAGCAGGCATTGTTAGACGCAAGCTCTAGTAGATGTAAATTGTGTCAAGTGAAAGTCAACTTCTGCTTAAGTAAAAGCTGTGTCAAGTTGTTGAAACTTTCGCTTAAATTCAACGGATGCTGCCGGCGGTGTGCCTAGCGAACATGCGATCCATCTGTTTTTGTTGAAAATAGTGCGCTGATGCAATGGGTGAGTGCCTTGGATAGATTGAAGCCAGCTGGGATATGGTTACAGCTTGCGCATGGATAGTGGCTGCATGATGCTTGGATGTGTAAGTTTGCGTTGGCTAAATGCAAGTTGTGCAAATGCTAGTATCAAACACGTTGGTGAAAGTTAGTGGCTTCTGGTGACATCTTTGTTGCCGTATATTTTGAGAGTGTGGATTAAAAATGTCTGGGAAGTCAAGCTGGCTGCTGCTCAATGCCATCAAGAGATTGTGCCATAGCTGCAGTTCAAGTCTGAGATTCCCACACCGGGCATCGACATTGCTTGTAATTTTGACGCGTTGTTCTTCCTTCCGTGCCTGTTTTGTGTTGATATGATGAGCGCCGCCCTCAAAACACATCGTTGACCAAGGCAACCAGGTCTGCTTGGAGTGCCGCTTCCGCAAATGGTGCGAGGAAGCGCCCGGTATGGCTGTGTATGATGCTGAAGAACTCGACCACGCCGCTTGGGTCAACTACCCTGCCGGTCAAGTCTATGTTCGAGAAGTCCCTCCGCCCTTGATGGTGACTTGCAGCCTGAGTCACATCGAAAACGATGACTTTGAGGCCGTCTTCACGACAATGGCCGGCGCGCGGCTCTTACGCATCCCTGGGGTTTCGAACCCTTCCTCCAGCATGGAACAGCTTGCGGCTGACGCTGCCTGTGCCGCTGTAGCCCAAGGGCTTCTGCAGAGCCGCAACCGAGAAGTATGCGCTTTGCTGGACGGGCAGACCGAGCCGCTGGGCATCCTCACCGTCCCAGATTTCTTTTGGGACAAGTTGACGAAGCCGCGGGATGCAGTAGAGTGACATGGAGCACGGCATGCGCTATTTGATGGTATACGGAAAAGAAGCAGCTATGTGCACGTGCCTGCTTCGTCCTCTTGTTGTTCCAGCAATGCAGCTTTGCGCATGAATGCAAAGCATGAGCAACGGTCCATGTGTGTGCTCCTAGAGAAACCTTGCAATGCCCGCTGAGGTCCTTTGTAATCCTTGGAAGCTTTGGAGCTGCGTCGCCGAAAGAGGATCCAGAGGTCGCTTCCATGTGACTTGTTCTTGCAAGATCTTTGGAGATGAGTCATGTAGCGTTTTTTTCGATGCTCCCTATTCTGAAAGATGGTTTGGGAACAAAAACTTATACATAGGCCTGCTGTCTTTGTTTTATTTCATGCCCCATCTGTTTTCCGAATGTATTTGCCGGGGCATTGCAGAATGAAGCCATGCCTGGACCAGTGTCAAGAAAGCTTGGGCTTCCTGCCGAGGCGGATGACAGCACCTGCAACCAGAAGCCCCGTTCCTGGAATATAGAGGCTCGAGATGCTTGCGCGTCGTTCACTGCCAACGGAATCTGAGCAGAGCGTTTTACATCACTTGAATCATGTTTCGACTGTGGCCAATATCAGTTTGCAGTTGGCGTCCATGCGCATGCCTGCCTGTATGTCCATCGGTATGTTTGCCGCCTACTTTTGTTTCTTCCTTTCCGTGACAGTTCGGACGCTGACCCGAGCATTGCACGTCGTGCTTTTTCTTCCATTGCCTCATTGACCCGCAGCCGTTTGAACATCGCAAATTCGGTTTGAGAGCCAAGACTGTCCACATCATACAACCACGCACACACACACATGCATACAGAATATGATGACACTACCTACATGCCTGTTTCAACTTTGACATGTTTTAATTGCTATCCAGCCTGCTGGCCTCTACTGGGCTTCAGTGGGCTTCTGATCTTTGCTGCCATGCCGCCCTGTCAGCGTTGCGGCCTTGGCAAGAGGAGCGGGAGAGGCCGCGGCTGGTGCAGCAACCAAGCCTGCAGAGAGGCCGAGAGAAAGGAGAAGGAGGACGCCAAACTCCCTGTGCTGCCCCCCTGCGACCGCTGTGGCAAGAAGAAATCTGGTAGAGGACAAGGCCACTGCGAAGACAGCGCTTGCAGAGAAGGGAAGAGAGAGGAGCAGCAAGCAGCCAAGCGCTTGCGACAAGAGGAGCGGGCAGAGAAAGGAGCCGGTGAGCGAGGACCTTGCCCAGGGGAAGGCGCGGCCGGCCCAGGGCGGCCCGTGGACACGGAGGAGGCACGGGCGCAGAAGCTGGAGGTAGTGCGCGGGCCGCCTTTCTTTGGCGATGACAACTTCGAGGCGGTGAAGGAGTCCTACGGCAAGTGTCTGCGTGCGTGGGGCCGCTTTGGCTTGTCCAAGGCCTGCGAAGAATGCTCCACGCTGACTCCAGCGAGGTATTGCTGCCTGTCCAGAGCCATGCAGAAACAGGCTTGCAAGAATTGCCGGGAGAAGAAGACCAGCTACAAGTTGCCTTCTTTGCCCCCCATCCCACCGACCTTGGCCGCCCTATCCTATCTGGAGCGCCGGCTGCTGGCCATGGCCAAGGTGGACCAGACGCTGATTGACAAGCTGCCTTCCGGTGGGCCGAGCGCGCAATGGGGGCGGATGTATATCGTGCCTCACGACGAGCCTTCTCTTTGCAATGTGTTGGAGGGGGCGGAGCTGCGCGAAGATGGTGCAGTCTACGTGGAGAGCGTGCAGGGGATGCTGGCTTCTACAGCGCGTTTGCAGTACCTGCAAGCCGCCTTGCAAACCTTGAAGGCCCAGCATCAAGCTTATCAAGACAACGCCGCTGTGGACGCAGCCTTGGCGACCATGGCGCGCATCCTGGCCCAACTTCCTGCCGCGCTACCAGACGACCGCGAGGAGGACGAGGGCACCGAGGAGCAGTTGGAGGTGACGTATTTGATGCCGCGCGACTATTTTCAATAGATTTTCAATAGCTTCAATAGCTCGGTGCCATCGCAGGTTCCTGGATCCGCTGCGCACCACTGCAAAGCATGTCAGCTGCAGTGGACACCCCGCAGTGGCCGGTGCGAATGCGGCCGAGACGTGGAGGCGTGAAATGGGCCATGACTCTGAGCTATTCAGAAGGTATTCAGCAACTATTTGGAACCTATTTAGCAGCTATTTAGAACCTATTTAGTAGTTATTCAGCAACTATTTAGAAGCTATTTTGCAGCTAGCTAGCTGCTATTGAGAGGCTACTCAGCAACTTTTTAGAAGCTATTTAGAGGCTATTCAGCAACTTTTTAGAAGCTATTTAGCAGCTAGCTAGCAGCTATTTAGAAGCTATTCAGCAACTATTTAGAAGCTATTCAGCAACTATTTGGAAACTATTTAGCAGCTAGCTAGCAGCTATTTAGAAGCTATGGTGGGCCATGTGGGGACTATGTTGGGCAGCTTGGGGCTATCTGGGGGAGTATGGCAGCGATTGTTTGAAGGCCATGCAGCCATTTTTTGACAAGCGGCTTGATACCGTTGCCGCTATATGTTAGATATGGCAAAGCGTGATGGTACTAGAATGCGTGTCGCAATCAGTAGTTTATCGCATGCATATGATGTTGGCAGGGCATGCGTTCCGTTCTGATGGTACTCATCTGACACCTGCGGGCATTGCCTTCTTCCTTGACGCTGTGCGCCCACTGCTGGAGGCTGTTGCACCTTTTCACAAGCGGTCATGCAAGTGTTGCTGGGTATGCTTCATGAAGAAGTGGGCCTAGTGATCGGCGATTCTTCCCTATGCGCGGTCATGCCTGAGGTATTTTTCCCATGCTGTAAAGGCTGAGACGTTCGCCGCTATGCGATGGCTATGCTTTTTCTTTGGCAGGATGAGTTGGACCGCGATAACGCTGGGGCCATTGCGGCTGACCTGCTGCTAGCTCCAGTGGCACCTGCTTGGGGAAAAGGTTTTGCGGAAACCCCCCCAACCATCGCAATACTTTGCGCGGGTAGTGAGTGTGACTTTTGAATGTGTATAGTCATTGTTGGCCCGCTGCTTTTTCTGATCAGGGAATGATCTCTATGGTCGGTAGTGCCCTGAAAAAAAATGCTGCTATGATCAAATTAGAAAGGTGCTGCTACACCATTGTCAATATCGACTGTATACGCACATGACCATTTGCCAAAAATAGTTGACAGAAGTTTTGTACTAGTTGTTGATAACTAGTGTGAATCTAGTGGTTTTTCCTCTTCGTTATGAGGGGGCACGCAACTAAATACTAAATTCACCAATTCTGCAAGGCAGCGCCAGCAAACCCGCTAGGTTTGCGCTAGTTTTGTTTTTTTTTTTACGTCCGTGTTCAATGATTTGTGTATGCGTTGCTGACTGCTTGGTATTTCAACATGAAGACTAGACGACGGATGGCCCGAGAGCGTAGACGAGCAAAGTCTTCTGTTGCTAGTATGGAGACACTAAATTACAAGACAATATATTGAAGATGTATTATAGGCAGACGAGAAGAGTAGTTTCAAAACAATATATCACAAGTACAAGACAATAGTTTGCATCGTATCTTTCGTAAAGTTGCAGACAGACGCTTTTACACACAGAACTGTTTACAGACAGACGCTTTTATTATACACAGAGAGGCTTTTACACACGGACGCTTTTACACACAGAGCTTTTACACACAGACGCTTTTACACACAGACGCAAATACACACAGAGACTTTTACACACAAACACGTTTACACACAGACGCTTTTACACACAGACACTTTTACACACCAACACTTTTACACACAAATATTTTTACACACAGACGCTTTTACACACAGACGCTTTTACACACAGAGACTTTTACACACAGACGCAAATACACACAGAGACTTTTACACACAAACACGTTTACACACAGACGCTTTTACACACAAACACTTTTACACACAAACACTTTTACACACAGAGACTTTTACACACAGAAGCTTTTACACACAGACGCTTTTACATACAAACCCTTTTCCACACAAACACTTTTAAACACAAACACTTTTACACACAAACACTCTTACACACAGGAGCTTTTACACACAGACGCTTCTACAGACAGAGACTTTTACACACAAACGCTTTTACACACAGACGCTTTTACACAGAGACCCTTTTACATACAGACGATTTTACACACAGACGCTTTTACACACAGACGCTTTTACACACAAACGCTTTTACACACAGAGACTTTTACACGCAGACGCTTTTACACACAGAAGCTTTTACACACAGAGACTTTTACACGCAGACGCTTTTACACACAGACGCTTTTACACACAGACGCTTTTACATTCAGACGCTTTTACACACAGACGCTTTTACACACAGAAGCTTTTACACGCAGAAGCTTTTACACACAAACACTTTTACACACAGACGCTTTACACACAGACGCTTTTGCACACAGACGCTTTTACATTCAGACGCTTTTACACACAGACGCTTTTACACACAGAGGCTTTTACACTCAGAAGCTTTTACACGCAGAAGCTTTTACACACAAACACTTTTACACACAGACGCTTTACACACAGACCCTTTTACACACAGACGCTTTTACACACAGACCCTTTTACATACAGACTCTTTTACACACAGACGCTTTTACACACAGATGCTTTTGCACACAGAGACTTTTACACACAGGCGCTTTTACACACAGACGCTTTTACACACAGACACTTTCACACACAGCCGCTTTGACACACAGACACTTTTACACACAGAAGCTTTTACACACAGACGCTTTTACACACAGAAGCTTTTAGACACAGACGCTTTTACACGCAAACACTTTTACACACAAACACTTTTACACACAGACGCTTTTACACACAGTCGCTTTTACATACAGACACTTTCACACACAGCCGCTTTGACACACAGACACTTTTACACACAGACGCTTTTACACACAGACGCTTTTACACACAGACACTTTTACACACAGACACTTTTACACACAACACTTTCACATACAGAGGCTTTTACACACAGAAGCTTTTACACACAGGCGCTTTTACACACAGACGCTTTTACACACAGAGGCTTTTACACACAGACGCTTTTCCACACAGAGACTTTTACACACAGACGCTTTTCCACACAGAGACTTTTACACACAGACGCTTTTACACACAGAGGGTTTTACACACAGACGCTTTTACACACAGACCCTTTTACACACAAACACTTTTACACACAGAGACTTTTACACACAGACGCTTTTACACACAGACGCTTTTACACACAAACGCTTTTACACACACACGCTTTTACACACAGACGCTTTTTACACACAGACGCTTTTTACACACAGACACATTTGACACACAAACACATTTACACACAGAGGCTTTTACACACAAACACTTTTACACACAGACGCTTTTACACACAGACGCTTTTACACACAGACGCTTTTACACACAGAAGCTTTTACACACAGACTCCTTTACACACAGAGGCTTTTACACTCAGAAGCTTTTACACACAGGCGCTTTTACACACAGAAGCTTTTACACACAGAACTTTTTACACACAACACTTTCACACACAGAGGCTTTTACACACAGAAGCTTTTACACACAGGCGCTTTTACACACAGACGTTTTTACACACAGAGGCTTTTACACACAGAAGCTTTTACACACAGGCGCTTTTACACAGACGCTTTTACACACAAACGCTTTTACACACAGACGCTTTTACACACAGAAGCTTTTACACACAGACTCCTTTACACACAGACGCTTTTACACACAGACGCTTTTACACACAGAAGCTTTTACACACAGACTCCTTTACACACAGACGCTTTTACACACAGCAGCTTTTACACACAGTAAAATTGCAATTTTACCTCAGTTTTTAACGTCCAACGTCCATTTCGTGCGTAAGGGTTGCGAATAACAAAGTAAAGTCGCAATTTTTCCCCAGTTTTTGACGTCCAACGTCCATTTCGTGCGTAAGGGTTGCGATTGACAAACTAAAGTCGCAATTTTTCCTCAGTTTTTGACGTCCAAGGTCCATTTCGTGTGTAAGGGTTGCGATTGACAACTCAAAGTCGCAATTTTTCCTCAGTTTTTGACGTCCAACGTCCATTTCGTGCGTAAGGGTTGCGCGGGACTAAGTAAACTCGCAATTTTACCTCAGTTTTTGACGTCCAACGTCCATTTCGTGCGAAAGGGTTGCGCGCGACACCTCAAAGTTGCAATTTTTCCTCAGTTTTTGACGTCCAACGTCCATTTCGTGCGAAAGGGTTGCACGGGACGCTTCAAAGTCGCAACTTTTCCTCAGTTTTTGGCGTCCAACGTCCATTTCGTGCGAAAGGGTTGCAATGGACAAAGTAAAATCGCAATTTTACCTCAGTTTTTGGCGTCCAACGTCCATTTCGTGCGAAAGGGTTGCGTTTCGTGGCGCTCCGGCGGCACCGCCCCCGCCTTAAGAGAGAATAGAAGAAGAGCGAGAGGAGATCTGCAGATGTGAAGGGGTGAAGATGTAGATCGGCAGATGTGAGAGTGTGAAGATCTAGATCTGCAGGTGTGAGGGTGTGAAGATCTAGATCTGCAGGTGTGAGGGTATGAAGATCTAGATCTGCAGATGTGAGGGTGTGAAGATCTAGATCTGCAGATGTGAAGGTGTGAAGATCTAGATCGGCAGATGTGAGGGTGTGAAGATATAGATCTGCGGATGTGAAGGTGTGAAGATCTAGATCTGCAGGTGTGAGGGTGTGAAGATCTAGATCTGCAGGTGTGAGGGTGAAGATCTAGATCTGCAGATATGAGGATGTGAAGATCTAGATCTGCAGGTGTGAAGGTGTGAAGATGTAGATCAGCAGATGTGAAGGTGTGAAGATGTAGATCGGCAGATGTGAGAGTGTGAAGATCTAGATCTGCAGGTGTGAAGGTGTGAAGATCTAGATCTACAGGTGTGAAGTGTGAAGGTGTGAAGATCTAGATCTGCAGGTGTGAAGGTGTGAAGATCTAGATCTGCAGGTGTGAAGGTGTGAAGATCTAGTATAACGGCTGCTTTTTTACGAAGAACCCTTCGCAGGCGCTCTCGGGAAAAAATGATATGACACTTAGCGCCTTAAACCTAATTAAGGATGTCTTTAGTGAATTTCTGCGCTAGTCAACCATTTTCCTATGTTTTGAAGTTTGTCGTTCAATTTTGCGAATTCATACGTAATTTTACCCGCTAGATCCCCGCTAGCAATGCGCTAGCAAAAGTTGCAAAAAGCGGCTTTGGCTGATCCGTGACCCAGTCGCCGTCAGAGAACTTGAGTTTATCCTTTCTGTTTGACAGAAGCAACAGTGCCAGCAAAGGCAACGACAAGCCGTGCAGCAGATGAGCAAGTCTTGAATTTCCACGACTAATAATTAGCAGCGGCGCCCACTCCATATAGATGCGCGTTAGCATTCCCTGCAGGTTTTAGCTTCGGTGTCAAACACAAAAGATAAAATGCACGGTTTCAGACTATTAAGATAAGCCATATTTTTTAAAATTAACTATGAAGTGGCACACATGGAATTACGATTTATCAACCAAACCAGACACAGACATTCTGACAAACCGTCACATGCGCGTGTGGTTTCCGATCTTGTTTGCCAACTCGAACAGGATTGGAAGGGCTCTTCTGCTCGGCTGCTCTATGTGGATGTAGTCCCGC
The DNA here is from genome assembly GCA_947184155.2 of Cladocopium goreaui. NCBI lineage: Eukaryota > Dinophyceae > Suessiales > Symbiodiniaceae > Cladocopium > Cladocopium goreaui. The sequence goes on from CAMXCT020000087.1 coordinate 154,987, forward strand.
ATAGTGATAAGTCGCACCATCCTTGCGACCTTGTGGTATCATCATGCACCATAGCCTTAGCAGGTCTGAATGATCAGGTAATTCCACGGGACATAAGCTGAGCATGTGTTTGCTGCAGCGCCCCGAAGCCGCATGGTAGATATATGGCCAGGTGCGAAAACAAAAAGCGCTGTGGATAGTGTTGTTGGCACTTATGATTCTCCATGCGGCGCGTATATAGTAGATTGGTTTCCCCTGAAATCATGTGCCCGCCACTTGCTTGCGTGTGTTTCGTGTGCATGACAGTCGGCTGTAGACTGACACGTGCCTTGTGACTTTGCGACTGCATCGCCTACAGCTCAGCCTTGCTTCTATTTTATTTTGTTGTGTTGCAATGACGCACGACAAGTGCACAAGAAAAGACGCGGCGCCGGAGACGGTCAAACAGCAACGGTTGCCCCGAAACATTTCCACAGAGGGCTTGCAGGACCAGCGCGCATATCTCATGAACAGCGCGCCTCGAAAAAAATCAGATACACACGCAACATCAAAGCGGTTCATTATGTTGATATATGTTGATCACTCCAAACAAGACATTGTTCTTATCCAGTATGTAATCACCATGAGCCACCGCGACCTCTTACCAAGGCATCAGAAAAGGCACAAGCGCTGGCCGAAGCAACTCACAAAGAGTTACAACGCCGTGCTTCCATCGCAGAATCTACGGACTGATGGTTGATAGTCGTTGAACATCAAACGAGCAAACCACCCCATGAGGTGTCTAAGCACATGCGTTTGCGTGACAGCTTGCCTCACCACTGTGAGTGAAAGGCGTAAATGCGAACAAACCATAGCAGTGTGCACTTGCTGTTGCAATTTGGATCACTGTGACTGAAAGGCATACTTACACACAAACCACATGTGTTTGCATGTGCTGATGCATATCAACAGCCGGCACCCGACTACATGTGCACATGCTCGTGCTGACTATGTATGTTTGGCTGCTCTGTGTTCTCCATTGTAATTGCGCTTGTCTTGTCTTTGTTATTGTTCGCTCTTCTTGGATTGGTTGTGAAAGCAATGATTATTGCAGAGGCGCAGCGCTGTTCTCTGGTGTGTAGATTGCTTGATTGCGTTCACGTTACCGGAAGACATGACGGTGGAACGCCGATGCTATGATACTGACTGATGTTGTGCCGGTGCCTAAAGCTCACATATCATGTGGTCGGGGTATTGCCTGTCTGCCTTCTTGGTGTGCCGTACAGGCCAGCCGAACAGAACTCAGCAGCCCAGAAACAGAATGGGGCGGTTCCGAAACAGGAGCGGAATCCGACAATACGGATATCCAACAGCAGGCAAGATGCACAATAGCCATCATCGAGATCAGCGATGGTGAGGCGCCGCCAAGTTGAGATCAAGCTTTGCGAGCTCTTCGCCCAGGCCTGTTGATGCTCACGCTTAAATTTGTGAAATGCCTTCAGCCTACTTCTAAAGAATTTTAAACAAATAAAAAAAGCGAAAACTAATCCAAAAAAAAGCAAAACCCAATCCAAACCCCAATTTGAAAAAAACAAAAAAAATGCAAAAAAAAAGCGAACTCCAATCCAAACCTCAATTAGAAAAAAGCAAAAAAAAACAAAACCAAAAGCAAAAAAAAACAAACTATTTGTTTTCATTTTTTTTTCGTTTTTTTTTTCGCTTTGTTTTTGTTTTTTGCTTTGTTTTTGTTTTTTTTTCCACCTTTGTTTTCGCATTTTTTTTGTTTTTTTCTTTCTCAGGTGACCTGATGACCGGGACCTTCAAAAATGTAAGAAACTCGTGGAAAAAAACGAAAAAAAAACGAAAAAAAAACGAAAACAAAGCGAACAAAAAACGAAAAAAAAACGAAAAAAACACGAAAAAAAACGGAAAAAACAGTGAACACAAATAGTTTGTTTTTTTTGCATTTTTTTTCTTTTTTTTTTATTTGTTTTTTTCTAATTGAGGTTTGGATTGGAGTTTGTTTTTTTTTGCATTTTTTTGTTTTTTTCTAATTGAGGTTTGGATTGGGTTTTGGTTTTTTTTTGGATTGGTTTTCGTTTTAAGTTCAATTTATTTTTCTATCGTTTTATAGAAGTTGCCTGTAAGCCGTGTCACAATCTTAAATGTTTGTTCCGCAACGCTAGGTCAACTGGTGTGTTTTTCAGCAGTTCCGCAACGTTTTAAGCAGTTCGGCTTCGCAGTCAGAAAACTTGCAAGTTCCAAATGGTGCTATGACTGACACCGAACCGTGCCACTAAACATCACCAGCTTTCCAAGCAAACCAATGAACGCAGCAGAATTCAACGCAATTTGTATGTTCTGCGAGGTTGTTTGGTTCTTTTTCCTTGGTTTGCTGCTCTATGAGGGGCGCTGGGGTGATCATTGTATAGCATCAAGGCCAAGGCTGTGATCCACAAGTAAGAGAAGCCAAGCTGTCGCCGAACATCCCAAAAACCACTTGCTTGAGTAGCTTCTATGCGTGCATCAACCCTTTTAGTGATCATTGCCTCAGCAGGTCATGAGCAAGCTATTAACCGGACAAATGCAACAAACAACTGTAGGCCAGATTAGTTTTAGAAGTATTGCTTGATGTGAGGACGCCTTGCGCAAGTGCTGTCAGGTGTGTACTTCAGCGTCTAACACCCCAAAAATACTTCAGTAAGATGAACGATTCACTTAGACAGCGAATCCCCCCACACTTAACCAACACCTGCCACACTTAACCGACACCGGCTGTTAGAGAATGTTTTCCATCTAACGAGCGAAGGGTGTTTTAGATAGCACTGGCGCGCTGTTCGATAATGTCATCATCTAACCGGTGAAAATCATTATCTAAGAAGTGCGGAGGGGCAAAAATGTGCATCCTGTTAGATGAAGGTCAAAACGGGTTAATCGCGAGGCCCTCCGGTTAGATAAAAAGGGTTTTCGTTGGAACAAAATGTGTTTCGGTTAGGTTTTTTGGCATCCGGTTCAATACACTATGATAGCATCCAATGCCATTATTTAGACCCAACACGGTTGTGTTTTAACCTATATTCTACATGTTCACCAGGTGCACGTTATGCATGGAAAAATTGATTGAAACCATTGAAAAATCAATTGAACCCAGGGCAAACTCAATGAAAACTATATATAGAAAAATCGATGAACATTTTGGGTAAATCAATGAACACCATGGAAAAAACGATGAACGCTGCAAATGGCAAATTTTAGTTCCAAAATTCAGCAAAGTACAGGTTTTTGCTCCAAAATGTAGCAAATAGCAAGGACAAGTGCCCCAGACTGAAAAACAAAAAAAACACACCACAAATAAATTGCCAAAAAAATCTGCACCCTTTAGATCTTGTTCACCATAAAATTGTCAACTCAGTTGTCGGTTCTTTGGTGGATTGTGTATGTGACCAAGGCGATGGGTCCGGTGCATGCTCCACTTTTCCCGGAGCCGAAGTTTGAGGAGTGGTGGATCTTTCTGGCAGATGGCCCCAGTGCACAGGTTCAGCAAGGGGGATGCAATCCCCAAAAACTGTAAACTATGGGAGATGTTGGGTTAGAGGTTAGATCCAACTTAACTCAATCATTTATTGCTGCTCTTTCTGTGTAGGGAAGCATTGATTACATCAGCAGCTCGAGGAACAGCCATCTTTCATGGATGACCTGAGGTGGAGGGTGCTCCCAACACCCGCATTATCGCCTTTGAGCACGGCCCCAAGATGGATCCAGCGACACGGAGTTTTGCTCCTATGGGACAGCCTTGAAATTTGCATGACTATGCAATGGCAAAGATGCATTACCATGCATTACATGGATAATATATGACAATATCCTCAAGAAACGGTCTATCGGAGTCTATCGCATCAATGCCGCCCCAAGGATATCTGACATGGAAGTCAAAAAAACTAGCCATGTTCAATGAACTTATCATTTCTTTGATCATATGGATGGGTCAAAACGTTGGTACGCAGATGAAGATCAACATAGCTGTAGCTACCAAATATTGGTAAATAAATGTTCAATGATGTTCATTCCCCCAGATATGGCATTATAATGCATTATATTATAGGCAAGTATAGTGTATATGATAGGATATGATAGGATATTATAGGATATTATTACAGGAACCGACAGAATTATGGAAAAAAAAAACGTTTCAATTTACAGGCGCCGCCTGTCTATGATAGAAAAGTTACGAACCTTTTTTTTCCATAATTATTTTTTCCATAATTATTTTTTTTCCATAATTCTGTCGGTGACTGTATGTCCATCGATTCGCAATTTGCATGCATTTTAAGGGGGAATATTGAATTATAGAAAATATGTGTCTAAAGATCTGGTATATGCCCTAAGTCTTCCATTGATATACATAATATCATGTGATGTTCGCAATTTGAATGCATTTTAAGGGGGAATATTGAATTATAGAAAATATGTGTCTAAAGATCTGGTATATGCCCCTAAGTCTTCCATTGATATACATAATATCATGTGATGTTCGCACTTTGAATGCATTTGCATACATATTTCCATAACCCCCAAAAAAAAGGGGTTTGAATTGTGGATCCATGACATGTCCAACAGGTGGAGCCCCAAACATTAATTATGGAAAAAATAATTATGGAAAAAATAATTATGGAAAAAAATAATTATGGAAAAACCGGTCAATCTGCCCTAGCCCCCTGATTTTACAGGAAAAATCAATTATGGAAATAATGGCCACCTCCAAGAATTATGGAAAAAAAAGGTTCGGATCACTTCCGGGATATTTTGAACCCTTATGGGGAAAAACCTAATTATGGAAAAATCGGACGCAGGCGCCGCCTGTCTAAGTTGAACGTTTTTTTTTTTCCATAATTCTGTCGGTGACCATATACATTATCTTCTACATTATATTCTACATTATAGATTATCATTTTGTTATACATGATATTATCTATATAATTATATAATACATTATATTTATATTATACATTATAGTAAAGCTACAGTTTATAGTAATTAATGGTTACAGTATTGTTATTGATCCATCACCACCAACCTGCAGCCCGCCTAACCGCACCATTCCAGGCGCATCCGCGACACTGAACGGCTGATCGAAGCCAAACTGCGCTTCCAGGCCCGTCATTAAACACCCCATAAATGGTCCCAAGTATGTGGAAATATGTGGAAATTCCCAACAAAAAAACATGGTTTCGTTTAGGGGGTGTTTAAGATTTTTTGGGGAAGGGATGAGCATTGGGATTTCATCATGAAACACTGAGGGGTTTTTAGATTACCATTCAGAAATTCGGCACCGCCAATTTCGTATGTTAAGCTTCGCCCATGTCTTGAAAATGTCATTCCATGTCAAGTGTCAAACAATGACTTCAGTGTACCTCCAAAGTACTGCAAATTGACAGTCAACTCATAGACCATGTATTTCATGGGTGCTTGACCTTAGTCCCGTTGCAGATCTCGCGGCCGGGCAAGCACAGCTTGACGGTGCACGCGCTCTGCGACTCCTATGTGGGGATCGACAAGAAGGTTGGGCGGTGGCTGAAAAGCCATGGATGCTGAGAGATGGTGCTGGAGGAAAAACCCCACGGGGATGGGACAGACAAGATAGATCAAGATTGGAGATGGGTGATTTTGGATATCCGATAAGTAAGTCACCACTGTACAAAGGTCAAACAAGTCACTTCAAAAGTTGCCATGTCTTTCCCAAGCTCCAACCTGACATTATGCTTGAGTTGTGGCAAGGTGGACTTGAACTTCAACGTGAGTACAGAGGATGAGGTCTGACAGTGCTGTCTGCAAAGTTTGCATTTACCATCGAGTACTCAACTGTGGCTAGCTGGGAAATCGCACATAAATGGAGGCTTTTATGGGATAAACATCTTTCAATGGGGGAGTAGCATCACTTGATCCTATCATTTTTCCCCTGCGTTTGTGTGGCAACTTGTTTGTATCTAGAACCGATGATTGAAACTGATGATCCTGCTTGACTGTCGGCAAGTATGTGATGCTGCAAGATCGGTGCGACATCTCTGAACGTCCCAAGTTCTTTCATGCTGGCAGGTGAAAAGAGAAATTTTTGTTCATCCTGAGGATGAGGTCAGAGCCTTCGTTGATTGCATCATTTCAACAGACTGCTTTTTTCCCATCGGACTGTGTGAAGCCACTCGAAGAATATGAAGCCGGATGACTCGGGAAAACACTGATGTTTCCAACTTTGCAGAACCACCAAACCCGTGGTATGACTATTCGGAAAGCTGTTGCTGTATCCTCTACCAACTTTTCAGTCTTCTAGTACTGTAGGTAGAATGACCTCATAGAGCCCTAGAGACAATACAAATATTAAGGTGAATCAGAAAAAATGTCGTCGCATGTCACATTCCTGGAATTTGGCTACCTGAATTTACATCGAACTTCCCAGCCTTTTTTTGTTCCTTGTGTCTTGGTCAATCTTGGTACGTTGCTGTCGTCATGGCTGAGTGTTCTCTTTGTTGTTCCATAAGATACCATGCTAATCATGAGTAAACCACATCCCTGATGTTGTTCTGTCGAGCACTGAAACTTGGTTAGATTGGTCACGCATCTTTTAAAATCTTGACTTAGGAGCACCCTCCGATTAACACCCTCCGATCCAGCGCATCGTTTGACTGATATTTCTCGATGGAATACTCCCCAATCAACGGGGTTCAGCTTGGTGAATGATCAGATCTGTTTTTGGAGGAGCTGGACTTGCAACCCACCTTGTTCCAGCAGTTTATGGGCGAGTCTGGAGCCCAGATAGAGGATGGCTTGAAACATAGGGAAGACATATACAGGAAAATATGGAATGATTATAACGCAACCATGCTCAAATTGGGGATTTATTGTTGGGATTTATTGGGTCTACCACTATTTTGTGATGATGTTGAACATCTCAGCCAGGGTTTTACCAGAAGTTTTGGTCATTGAAACGCAGATTATATATGTCTTTTAATCCTTTGGACTGTCCAGCATTGATCCATACCAAGTACGAGGAACATTGGGTGATCATTTCAGTTCTCAACAGGGTTTGAGCCTAGTCACTTCGAAGCCAACTGAGCACATGAAAATGGTCTCCGTCCCGACTTCAACAGGACGAGTGGTCACCAATGGAATTTCACTAAACAGATCCAAACAGCCAAGTGGCTTCTTTTGCCCTGGTACAAATGTTGGTTTTCTGTGCGCCCATAGAGCATGAACCGATGGACTTGAACTCAGGGTTTCCACAGCTGGGATATATTTTCCACGTCCTTCCAAACGGTGTCTTCAAACTTTTTCCAACCATGTTTTCCATGGTTTTCCGTTGTGGAACTCCTTGTTCCAGCTGTTGGACGACTTACTTGGATAATCTTGGATAACTAGCCATCTCAGTCAGTGATGTACATAGTGTCGTAGTGGTTGAAACATAGCCTAAACCATGTCATCTGTGCATCTGACTGGGTTGCCCCCGTCTCCCACTATAGTTGGGAGACGGGACTCTGAATCCAAGTTCCAAGGTGTTCCAAGTTTTTTTTCGTCGTCTTTTGCCCAGGCTGGGTGGTGACGATGATAGCGAAGAGGAGGAGGATGAGAAAAAGGAGAAGACCAAACCTGTGGAGAAACTCAGCGACGGGAAGCAGCAGAAGGCCGAAAAAACGGGATGCCGCGAACCGCCATGGCTCGGAAATGGGCTGCCAAAGAGCACAATGGAAGGGTTCTATGATTTTTCTACTGCAATTGTTGTTGGGGTAAATCACATTACGAACTTCATTTTTATGATTTTTCATGCGGAATATGCGGATGTGTCAAGTCAAGATGTGTCAAGATGGCCATGGACCAATGGATGAATCATGGCTGAATCTATGGGACCTGATCGGAGACTCTCTCCGAGAAATGCCAGGCAGAGAGTGACGATGACAAGAAGGCCGACCTGCGATGCTGAAGACTTTGAAGTGCCATAGGATGCTTTGCGAAGTGTACCCTCTGGTAAACATACAAAAAGCTATGGAAAATCACCATTTTCAATGGGTAAATCCACAATAAATGGCAATTTTCAATAGCTATGTTAGATTACCAGAGGGTATGTGCTTATGTAACTGATTGGTGGTTTGGACCATGAATTTTATGACGTTCCATATTGGGAATGTCATCATCCCAACTGACTTTCATATTTTTCAGAGGGGTAGGTATACCACCAACCAGATAGGTTTGTTCAGGAGTTCATTGAGTCAACCCACACTTGTCGGATGGTAAAAGGTTGGGGGATATAGCCAACTCAATATGGGGGGTATTCACCAAAAACATCTAAGAACTATATAAATACATATACATCTATGATGTCAACTGTATACTGTATATATAATATACATATAGTCATACATAGTCAACAATATATATATATATATATATATATGATATAATTTTTCCCACACAATAACCCACTCACTAGTTTTGCCACCAATGACGTCGATCCATCACATGGAACCACTCCGGGCCCATGGCCATGCCGATGCCAGGATGGTGACGACAGCGACTCCAGCGACAGCGACTCTGATGGGGATTGACCGACGAAAATTTCAACACCTGATGTGTCAGACTTGAAGGGTATTCCACACCAAAAAATAACAGCAGAAATAAACTAAACTTTCAAAGTTTAAATAAATTTGATACCTACCACCCCCCAAAGAAGCAAAACTTGAGAGTTTCTGAGACAGTTTTACAACATGAACGGTTTGAAGATTGAGGAGTGTTTTTCCTCTTGACCACCAGCCTCCCGTTGTGCAGCGGCGAGAAACCTCTGCCAGCTTGTGGGCAGCGGCAGAAAAAAGCTGGAAGTGGTGAAACCACACACCAACTGCTATCAGCTGCGTAGTGTTTGGGTGGATGATACATTTATACTTTATACAGAACCTGAGCGTTTACCAACACGCTTCCGAATACTGTGTAATTTGGTTCCCATTAAAAACCCCCTTCCCCCGGACAGAGTGAACGAATCTGATCAAATTCTGCCTGACCCAACCGAGAAGGGTGGAAACAATCAAAACCCCTGATCCCCCGAGGATTTTGGTCATTTTTTCGACGGGATTTTGCTGAACCTTGGGGACATCAAACCATTCAATATGGTGATACCGCTCCATCGACGACTTGGCTCAAGCTGAAACGCTGACACGCTTCCAGGATGCCTGGGCCCTAGGTATCTTCCCTGAAACCAGGGCGGAGGGTGTGTCTAGAAATTGTGTATTTTCCCCATTTGGGCGCAAATGTGGTTGGTGTTTCCCCATGTTTCCCCATCATTTTCAGACAGATCCGATCCATTGATGTTAAAAATGACCTCCATTTGAGTAATCTGCATGGTTTACTGTAGATTTTCCAAGGATTTCCCTCTAAGCAATCCTGATTGATGTTGGTTGTACTTGGTCATGCCCTGTCCACTTTTCCCCACCTTTGATCATCTCAGTAGGTCGCAAGTGCACGTCTCGGACAGCGTATTCTGCCATCGACACCGATGGAAGGTGGGACTTATGTCACACAGCTCTTAGGATTCCATGCATGTTTCATACAAAATGGGTGATAGGATGCGATAGGAGGGTCTTTCATTCTCAGATCCTGACATATCTATACATATCTCATCAAATTGGGTAATTAATTACCAATGGATTAACAAGAACCAAATCACCACCATGCCCCACAAAAATCCAAAGGGATCGAACGCCTGCAGGTGGGTTTGCTTCACCTGGTGGATGAAAAATGGAAGAGTGAGGCTATGCTGCGAGAATTCTGGGTTTTAGATCCTCCTGTGGAGCCCCCAAAACTTGAGACAGAATTTTATGCCCTCCCAGAAGGCAGAAAACAGACGTTCTTCACATGGGTTTGTCTGAAAATAGGGTATATTCCCAATGAAATAGCCATTTCATAGGGATTTTGTGATCAGCAAAACCATTGGGTTTAGGGGTACACAACAGACACACCCACATCTTTCCAAAAACATCATGAAATCACTCAGACGCCTGGATCTCGGAAGGCGCTGCCGGAGGATGACTTGGTCCTTCCAGAGGGACACCACATCAACTTGGACGAATCCGAAGAGAAGTCCCCCGAGGACGCGCGTGCGGAGGAACGATGGTCCCTTGGACCCATCTGGACCCAGACGAAATTCCCTGGAGCTGGGGGAGATGTTCCCTGGAACTTCCAAGAAATCAGAAAAATTGTTGTTCTTTTGGGGAACCTTCACATCTTTTACATAGTTGTATAGAGATTCTACTGTACCTTCCTAGCCATATGCAGCATCCATGATTACCATACCCTTCCAGTGCTTTACCGCAACATTCATTGCCTCCTTTTGGCACTTTGCAGAGTTGGCGGAGCTGAGGTGTGAGCTTCCCTTGACTCATTTCTTGGAGGAGGAGGCTGAGGCGTGGAGATCTCAAGAACTGGTGACGATTTGAGCGGAACATGCCACATTTTCATGGGATTGTGATAGGCCATTATGGATGGGATACCCACATATTAACCAGTATAACAGGATGGGATAGGTGTCTATGTGTGGGCTCATTTGGCGCTTTGTCTGAATGTATAATATTATATATACGTAATTATATATACATTATAATATATTATCCGCATTTATCCGCAAATTTGATGGTTCCTAATAATTTTCCAATTTTTAACATTGCTATTTTTTGGGCTATTATAGCAATAGCCAATTTTTTGGACCAACCGATCTCCGGTGAAACATGTTGAAGCAGATACAGCGGCTGCAGGTGGCAGTCGACCGGGCCACGTCCAGCTAAAGTTGCTGTGCAGCAGCCCAGGGTTGAAAAAGCCGCGCGCTGCGCATGGTGGAAACGGTTCCAGAAGATTTCAGCAGTGGTTCCTCATAGTTCCACTTCACCTATGGCAGGATGAATGAAATGGCTTGAAAGATTTTGAGCATCTTTCTGGGATTTTCTATGGCCATGATTGAAATATATTGAAATGATGGAACATGGGTAGAAACGAGTGCGCCGAATTTCAATCATCGTCCGTAGACGCGACACATCGTCAAACGCCCGTGCACCATGTTCCACCGATCCAAATTGATCTTGAGGGATCATCCCAAAGGGCGCCAACAGGGTGCTCCTGTGAACACATCGGCTTAGTATGGCTTAGTAGACCATGCCGGGGACGTCCTAACTCGCGTTAAACGAGAGCTTACACGTGGACCTGTAGCCTGGATGCTTGTGGAATCCCTGGCAGCGCATTTCGCAGTGTAGGCTACTAGGAGCCCTTGTTGAAACACCAAGCCTGTTGCTTACTACATTCAGGACCCTCCAAAACCACTCCAAAACCACTCCAAAACCACTCCAAAACCATGTTTCTTTCTACACGGAATGCCATGGAGAATGTGAAGGAAAGATTTGCGTGAAGCCTGTAAACATGGATCTGGACACTTCAAGCCATTATCATCGCAAAGCAAACATCGCGATGGCCAATTTGAAGAAACACTCAGGACGCAACAGACGCATGCAGACGCTCGCATGGATGTTCAAAGCGGCCCTTTAGGCGTGAAACATCCAACTACCAGAGGCGAGAAAAAGATAGATTAAAAGACAATCTGCAAATACCTGCACTCTATATATATATATTAACTGATTATATAATGCTATACACTTCTGTAATGGTTTCCGGATTTCCATATTCATTTTACACATCAGGGCGTGGGACCCGTTGGTTAGCGAGTCCTCACCTATCAATCTTGCGATTTGGATACACTGGGATAGGCAATTTTCAAGGGTCATATGGCCGTATTTGCGACAGACAAAAAGCGTTGGAACCCGAAAAAACCAAAAAGTTGCCAAACCCTGATATCAAAACATGTAGAGGTGCCTTCCAGCGTTTCTTTTCAACCACAGATTTGCGATCGTCGAAACATCCCAAACAATGTGTATGGCCATAATTGGTCAAACAGGGTCAAACCATGCCAAAACCATCCAAAACCACGAATCGAGTGAAACAACAACAACTTTGTCAAGACATGAATAAGTTCTTATTTTTTCCGACTTCACACCCATGTTTGGCAGGGTTCTGGGGGCTGCTTCGACCAACATCGGACAGGATTTCACCATCCGAACCCTCGAAGATCGAAGATCGGACAAAAAGCATGGCCCAGTACGTCCAAAAACATCGAAATGGCGCATTTTGAATGTATGCAGGTATGATACAGTGATGCAGATACATCAATGGCATTTTTCTTGCTATAAAGCCAACTCACTGGCACTATACTTTCTTTGGGGACCGTCGCAGTAGATGTGATTCCAGTGCAAGTGACGTTTCTGCGCTGAATCTATAATTCAGAGAAGACCAATCATTAGCAGTGTTTTCCCTTTCTTGCTGGCGCCTGCGGCCAAGGATATTTTGCCGTAACCAACCCAACGCAACCCAAAAGAATCCAACCAAACCTAACCCAGCCCAACCCACCCAACTCAATCAAACCGAAAACGCAACCCACCCCGATCCAACCCAATCCAACCCAATCCAACCCAATCCAACCCAATCAAACCCAATCAAACCCAAGCAACCCACCCGACCCAAGCCAGCTCAACCACGCCACCCAAGCCAGCTCGACCTCAACCAGCCGAAGCCAACCGAATCCAACCAAATCCACTATTACCCAGCATGACCCAACCTGACCCAGCATGACCCGACCTGACCCGACAGGACCCAACTCAACCCACCCAAATGCAAGCAAATAGCCAGATCATACCAGAGCCACCAAACCCACCCCAACCCAATCCAACGCAAAACAACTCACGCAAACCCGACCCAAGCCAACCGAACCCAACATGACCCATCCCAGCCAACCCAACCCAATCAAAACAAACCAAATCCAAACCAATCGTCTTAGTCTTAACCCAACCCAAGCCAACCAAGCCAATGGACCATAATGGACCCGACCCAACTCAACTCAAACCCAACCAACCCAAGCCAACACAACCCACAACCCAACGAACCCAACCAGTCTGAGGAGCCTAGGGTTTGCACAACCAGCTTGGGTTCAGACACTGTTCAGTTCCATGCGTTTGAATCTCTTTGGGGGGTCCTTGCGGTGAAGAACGTGAAGAGGTTCAAGAGATGACACGTTACCGAAATTGAATAGACCGAACCTGTCAAAATTATTCGGGGTATGGGTTGGATGCATGGGGAAAGGTGATTCCGGGATATTCCGGGTGCTATCAATGCCTCAAGTACTGCAAATATGAAAATCCACGCAAGGGAATGCATTTTTTTTTGTTCAGCATCTTCTGCAAAAGCAGTTAAGCCATTCCATTTTGCTGCATCGAAAGCTGTTTGATTAATTATAGTGTGCCACGTATTTATCGGATTTTACATGCAAGGGAACGTCACACAAAACAATGAACATGTGTGAATGCTTCCATAAGTCATGAACATCGTGTCGCAATGGGGTTGCGTTTAATCATTTTTTTTTGCAGGGGGGTTGATGTAACTTGCATGAAACTTTGTGATCATTGTGGCATGGCGTGACATGCATGTTTTTCAGGCAAATGTTGATTTGTTACACTTCTTGATTTGTGCGTGTCATGCTTGCGCAGGGGCCATGCTAATCTTGTTTGTATCGTTCCATTTTATGGTTCGAAATAGCGGCGGATGATTTTGCAGAAATGTTGGAATCTTTATTTGATGGCCGGCCGCCTAACCCAGTTCAAACTGCAATGCTATCCGAAAACGTTGTCTGTGGAATAGCTTAACTTGACGCTGCCATTAACAAATTGAAATTTGGAAAAGGTGCCGACGAAACTAGGCTGACGGCACAACCCTCACATACAGTTCGGCGACAGCGTAATTTTTAGAGAGATGTCGCCCCGAAACATGTGCTACTGCAGTCTGACAGGAGGAGCTAAGCACAAATAAATTATGTTAGTTCCATTGAGCTCCATTGAGAAATTTTCTGCATGTGTGTGTGACGGCTAAATGAAGTTAATATTTGCGAATGCTTCCTGTGTGATGCCCGCTCTATGGGTCAGTTGATGAATGTCCAAGGTTGGCCTGCTCGGAAGACAATCGGATCAAGGACGACGGCTGCCAGTGCACCAGGGGGGGGACTGAAGCAGGGTCGCGGGCTGTCACCAAACACATAATGCTGGAAAAAAAACCAAGCTATTTGCAGGTTGGACCCGTAGACTTCCAGGCCCACACCACTTCTCCGCAGGTCTGATGTCGAGGGCAAGGGCTTCAATTTTGTGAAAGGTCATCAGCGACGTGTGAGCTTGCACAAGTACCTGCAGGGGTGTCCGCCAGACGCAAGTTGCAGCATATTGAAACATCCGGACAGTTGTGGCATAGGGGGTTGAACTCATCACTTGCATTGATGCAGGTCATGGCCTAAATTCACCGTAAGGGTTTAAACGGAACCTTCATTAAATATCAGAAAGTCAGAAAGTCACATGTGTGTGGCGCCTTTTCGTCCCAATTTTTTTGCTGTGAGGTTACGTATCCGAGCGTGTGCCTGAGCGATTGTAGCTTGAGATGGCAGCCAACATTCCCGCAGAGGTGCAGACGCTCAATGCTCAGGATGCTTGCATGAAAGGGCAGCAAGCGTGGGTGGAGACAATTGGCGGCACCGCGGGCTTCACTTGATATTCCTTATCGAACTTGTGCAAAACCCACAACCTTGACTACAGCCCGTTCAAGAAGCAGGTGGCAATTGGCCTATGGCAACCCCGCGCCTCCGCCCACAGCACTGGCAGAACTGGAGCGCGTCTCACCACCGGAGGAGGACCCCTGGTGCCTCCGCTGGGGCTCGCAACAGAGTGTCCTGGTGGGTGGCCGCCGGCTTCTAGCGGCGCAAGAGAAGGCCAACACCTGACCTAGTCTAACTAGTCTAATGTGTAGGAATTTGATTGTTGAGACTGGTAAGTTTCGTTCTTTAGAATTTATCGTTCTTCTCCGTTCTTCTTTCTTTCTCGCACACGCATTTGCGTAAATGTGTGGTAAGCGATGGGGCCTTCCAAATTTGCGGGCCTCTTTTCTGTGCATCTGGAGTTCGAAAGGCCGACAAGAAGCCTTGCCTGGACTTGGACGGCTTCGCGTTCCAAGCTACGGCGTACGGCGACGAGTGGGGCACCTTGGCGGCGGACGAGTGCCACGTGGTGGAGGACAGAGCGCAGGTGACAGGGAAGGCCAGGTCGGTCAGCACCGGGAACTCTAACTCTATTGTTCGAGGATTAAGTTAAGGTGGGGGTACCCAAATTAATTTCATTTGAATGCTTGAGAATGAGAGTGGGGCCGCCTCCAATTAATTTGGCAATGTTTCCTCAAACAGCTCATGCCAGCTCAATCAAACTTGGAATATTAATGGCGCATAATCTACCTGGGTGGCATTTAGTAAGAAAATGCGTTTGAAAAGAATCTTGTTGATTGTTGTGCAAATGATTTGAGTAGCTTTTCAAAACCATTGCGAACAAAGAAGATGAATTTTGTTTCTCATATTACCAACCACTTTTTCCCAGCTTGCGTGGACACGCGTAAAATTAATTTGGGGGTGGGTGTACTAGTACAGGAGCCAATGATTGTAATGACACTAAATCTAACTGGATGGCATTTACAATCAAGAAGATGCATTTGGAGCAGAATCTTATTGATTGTGTGCAATGAGAATTCAAAACCCCTTTGAAAACACCCACACGAACAAATACACACCCAATCTATTTCTTTTTGTGCCAACAAAGTTTTTTCCTTTTTCCTAGCTCGCGTGGCCACGCGTAAAATTAATTTGGGGGTGGGTGTACTAGTACAGGACCCAATGCTTGAAACAACACTAAATCTAACCGGGTGGCATTTGCAAGTAAGAAGATGCGTTTGGAACAGAATCTTGTTGATTGTGCGCAATGACAACTGAAAACCCGTGTAAAAAAATTACACGAACAAATACACATCCTATCTATATATTTCTTTTTGTGCCAACAAAGTTTTTCCTTTTTCCCGACCAAAACTATTTTCCTGGGCCAGGCTGCAGGATCTTCTCCGTGAACTAGTGTCTTCAAGTGCACTTCACGAAACCAAACTTCTCTGCGGCGAGCATGAGCAGGTCACCGCAATGGTTTCGTTCACCCGAGTTCTTGCTTTGTGGCGCCCGGAGTTCACAATCTGGGTTGAAAGCCCCTCTGGGGCAAGAGCTGTAGGTGCATCGTGCTTGCGCGCAAGCCTTTTTTTTGAGAACTTTTCAGCTGTAATTATAGCACGTAGCACTGATCATGAAGTTTTTGCCTCTCTCCGTGCCAATGATCGAAATATATCGAAATTCAAAATAGTTCGGAGTGACCGGGTTTTATTTTCCCTGACGGATTCGATCGCAGATTGCAGCACTTCGCGAAACGAAAGGCCATGATGCATCTGGCAGGCAAATGGCCGCGCTCATTTCCAGATTTGTTGACGAGAGCGCCCGCCGCAGATGGAAGGACATGGTGCTTGCCTTGGCTCCAGCGTGTCGCGACAGCTGGTCGTGGACAGCAGACGAGCAAATTCTCGTTTGGCATTTTTCTATTTTTCAAAAATCTCGCAGTTCATTGCAAACCCGACTACAGCACGTCCTGTTTTTTTACCCGTATTGTTGTCTTTGTTTTTTGTTCACAGCAGGCTGCGTTCGTTTGTGCAAAAAAAAATCCGGTGCGCAAAATAGCACTAGTTTGGAGACCTGCGCGGTGCTGAATCCTGAAGGGAATGCTTGGGAACAGACGTGGCGGGCATTTTTACGTGAAACGGCCTTTGGGACCAAAAAATTCTTTCCGTATGAATCTTAAGATCCTCCGCCGTCGCTTCAAAAAAACGGGGGTCAGGTTCTTTTGTTGGGCTTCCAGGAAACTTTTTGTTTTTCATTTGAGCAATTTGTGGTCAAATAACATTTGCTGTCCGCGTGGTGGAAATCACATGAATATATTGATTTTTCTTGTTTTCCTTATATGTTTGGGCACCCCTTTTTTTTTGTTCTCAAAATTATTTGCGTTTCGGGGTTCCGACTTCCATAGGTGACACCGCAAGAGAGATTATTGAGTATTTTGAAATCGTTTGAAACAAATCTGAGGAAAGTGTTGCTTCCGGTTTGGTGCTCTGAAGAGGTAGACATCCAGATGCGGCATTCCCCCTCTAGCCCAAAGATGTGATCCCCGGTGCGCATGCGTGCTGCTGTGGATGAAAAGTTTCGAGGGGCACAGTCTCAAGTGGAAGCACATGCACGATCGTTTCAAAGTGGCAACCTTTGGACAGCCAACGCAACGGCATCTTGGCATGCAAGGTCCATGCTATATAGTTGGCAGTTACTATCTTGAACATAAATACAGATTTTATATTATATTATACCAGTAGTACCCGCACGAGGCGGGGCGGAAGTATCCTTAGGATATACTAAAAGACTTTTCTCATCTATAGAACTTGCATGCGCCGTGTGCCAGCCAGGACCGTGCGTGCGTGCTTTGTGCGAAGCTGTTGCACGGATGTGGTCCAAGAACATGATCTTCCCGCAACCCCGGTGCAAGGCAACGCCAAGCGAAGACTTTCCGCACACTTCACGCTCTACACTTCGCACGCCACACTTCATCTCATCTCAAAGCATGTGAGCTCTTCTCACCTCATATCTCAGTTTTTTTCATCTCATCCCATCTCTTCTCACATGTCATCAAAGTAAGTTGAACTGTTTTCATCTCATCCGAGCATTGATCAACCTTTCTCATCTCCTCGGAGTTGTTCTCAGCTCATCTCAGGTTCTGCACGCCCGAAAACCGGTACTGTCAGAGAGGTGTCTCTTGCACAAAAAAAACATTGGGCGCAGAACATTTTTGCACACAGACACTTGAGACACAGATGCATTTACATACAAAACCCTTTCCGAAATACTTTGTACTACAAAGCTTGCGCAAAGGACTTCCCAGTACTACTTTGTAATACAAAGTTTGCACAAACTACTTCCCAGTACTACTGTGTACTACAAAACTTGCACAAAGCACGTTCCAAGTACTACTTTGTACTACAAAGCTTGCACTAAGTACGTCCCAGTACTACTTTGTATTACAAAGCTTGCACAAAGCGCTTTCCGGTACTACTTTGTACTACAAAGCTTGCACAAAGTACTTCCCAGTACGACTTTGTACTACAAAGCTTGCACAAAGCACGTCCCAGTACTCTGTACTACGAAGCTTGCACAAAGCACTTCCCAGTATTACTTTGTACTACAAAGCTTGCACAAACTTCTTCCCAGTACTACTTTGTACTACAAAGCTTGCACAAAGCACTTCCCAGTACTACTTTGTACTACAATGCTTGCACAAAGTATTTCCCCCCACTACTACTTTGTATTACTAGACTTGCACAAAGCACTTCCCAGCACCACATTGTTCTACAACGTTTGCGCAGAGTATTTCCCAGCACTACTTTGTAAAACAAAGTTTGCACAAACTGAACTACTTCCCAGTACTACGGTGTACTACAAAACTTGCACAAAGCACGTTCCAAGTACTACTTTGTACTACAAATTTTGCACAAAGTATGTCCCAGTACTACATTGTACTACAAAGTTTGCACAACACACAGCAATTTTTTTAACAGAAAAACTTTTACACACAGAAACTTTTACACACAACAAACTTTTACACAGAGAAACTTTTACACACAGCAAACTTTCACACACAGCAAACATTTACACACAAAACACTTACACACAGTGCTTTTACACATGGCAAGTGTTTACACACACAAAAACTTAAGAAACGCATAAAACTACGCACTCGACGAACTGGTCTACATGGAGGATGTGGTCAGCAAACATGGGAAAATCGAGTCAGCAAGTGTTTTGATTCCGTGCAAGCGAAGACTGGATTTGCTGAATTGCGTCTTCCAAAGGTGTGAGGCTGTATTTGGGTGGAACGTAGATTTATGTTTACCTCAATTGCTTATTCTAAAGCTTTTTGAAATTGAAAAAATGCAAAAAAAGGAAAACATGGAAAATCAAAAAGCACAACTTCAAAACTGAAAAAGGCGGAAACAAAATAAATGGGGAAAAAAAAGGAACGTGAAAAAGGGAAAAACAAAAGGAAAAAATGATTTGTCCATGTGTTTTTTTTGCATTTATTTTGTTTTTTCGATTTGTTTTTTGTTTTTATTTTGTTTTTCCCCACCTGCCAGGTGAGGGTCGTTAGATTTTATCAGAGCTGTTCTCCTCCTCCTCCTTCTCCTCCGCCTCCGCCTCCTCCTCCTCCGCCTCCTCCTCGCAGTCCAGATCCCAGTGGGCACAGCCGGACCCCAACCGCGAGTTGCAGATCGCAGTGGGCACTGCCGGACCTCAACCGCGAGCTCCAGATCCCAATGGGCACTGCCGGACCTCAACCGCGAGCTCCAGATCTCAGTGGGCACAGCCGGACCCCAACCGCGAGTTGCAGATCGCAGTGGGCACTGCCGGACTTCAACCGCGAGCTCCAGATCCCAGTGGGCACTGCCGGACCCCAACCGCGAGCTCCAGATCGCAGTGGGCACTGCCGGACCTCAACCGCGACTTCCAGATCGCAGTGGGCACTGCCGGATCTCAACGGGAAGAAAAGATGGCAGATAGAATTTCAGAGGATATGCCAGATAGAATGCCAGAAAGAATGTCAGAAAAAATGTCAGAAGATATGCCAGACAGAATGTCAGAAAATATGCCGGAAAGAATGTCAGAAGATATGTCAGATAGAATGTCAGAAGATATGACAAATAAAATGCCAGAAAGAATGCCAGAAGATTTGCCAGATAGAATGGCAGAAAATATACCAGAACATATGCCAGAAAATATGCCAGATAGAATGCCAGATAGAATGCCAGAAAATATGCCAGATAGAATGTCAGAAGATTTGCCAGTAAGAAAATGTATAAATGTCATGGTGGGGATCATTCGAAGTGAAGTAATTTTTTTTTGCCTTTTTCCAAAAAAACAAAAGAAAAACAAAAAAAAATCGAGAAAACAAAATAAATACAAAAACAATGCTAATGGACAAATCATTTTTTTTCATTTTTTTCCCTTTTTGTCTTTCCTTTGTTTTCCCTTTTGTTTTGTTTTTGTGTTTTTTGGATTTTGCTGAATTGTTTTTTTTTTTGTGTTTTGCGTTTTTGTCGCGTTTTTCAACTTTTGAAAACGTTAGAGTACGCGGTGGTCTGGCTGACATAAACGTAGATGGCAATACAGAAATCAGGTGGACTGACAGTCCATGACTATTTGGCCCTTAACTAAGGCATACTAAGGCTGATTGGGTCTCATGTCATCAAATCCAACAAATGGCAGGAACCAAGATTACGCACGAATTAAATTCAAGATGGTTAGTCATCATTGCCTATTTGTGCCGTGGGCAAAAATTCTAATGCTGCATTTTCTTGTTGCATTTACCACAGGGGTTGGTATTTCCACAGCCAACCGGGTCGACTTGTGCTCACGTGTCTCGTGGAAACATATTTGGGGACATGGTTCATGATCAGTGTGATGTCCGTCCATGTTCTGTCCATGTTTCCAAGTCCAAGCGCTTTATTTTTCGCAAGCAGTCCAGTTACCTGTATATCCGGAACCGGCCTGGTTGCATGTATTTTAAGTAACGAAGACTGGTTCCAGGAACCAAGCGTGGAACCAGTCCTTAATATTGAACCAACCTAAAACTTTGAATTTCAGTATCATTAATTGCGCATTAATCATTCTGTTAATGAGGAAAAACCTAGCCAAGTGATTAATCAAGGATCAAGGTAGCTCACAGTGCATGCTTTTTTGTAGTCGTGGGTCGCGTTCTCAAATGAAGGGATTTGTGTTGGGAATGAAAAAGGAAGGAAAACTAAACGCATTTCAGGTTGGTGTATCATGCAATGAAGGCCTTGGTACTTGCAGGTGAACAACAATTATCAACTATTTATTTGGAATGAAGCGAAATGGCTAGGTCCGTCGGTTTTCCAAATATGAAAATGCATTTGCCTCAAGTATTATTTGCTGCAGAAGTGCAGTTGGAACATGTTCCAGCAACACGCACAGAAATGACAAAATGTTGGGTTTGCAGGATTTCTACTGTCTATTTGGTGCGTAGTAATCTGATACAGCTGATCACCTGGATGCCTAATGATTGCAGCTACGGTAGAGTATAGAGTATAAAGTATAGAGTATAAAGTGTAGAGTGTAGAGTATAGAGTATAGAGTATAGAGTATACTGTATACAGTATAGAGTGTAGAGTGTAGAGTATAGACTATAGAGTTACAGTTACACTGTCATTGTCTCGAGCGCAGATAATTTTTCCAATAAAGTCGAACGAACAAGAGAAACCCAGTGAAGGCACCGCTAGCATGTTGGCTTTTCTCGTGGGACTAGGAATGCGTGCCTGAGGGGGATATCGACACAGCAAAGGCATGCTAACACAATGGAAAAAATGCAAATTTGACGCTCTAGAAGAGGCGAGGTAGAAGTGCAACCAGCATACTGGAACAGGTCTAGGAAATGTCTTGCGAAACATGGCAATACAATCGGGTCCGATGCCTGGAGATTATGCTAACAAGTGGTGGCACTGATCATGTCCTAATTAATGCTTTGATTTGAAGCTTGCAAATGGCTTTAAAAATAAATAAATGTTTCAATTTCAATTGTTCGTAAATCATTACCCATGCAAAACAAAAAGCAAACAGTCTGCGGAGCCGCGATCTCGCAACTATATTCTAGCAGTCAAATGCCCAACCCTCCGTAGCCAGTAGGTGTTTTTAGCTCACCACTTACAAGCGTGGTTGTCGCGTCCTTTCTTGTACTGGACAAGGTCCAGGGCATGCATCAATGCAAACCAGCTAGCAAGCTGAAATGCCAATCAGAAAGCAGCAACTTGTAAGAAATTGCCGGGCTCGAACTCAATATTCAGCTGAAGAAATCATGCCATGCGCAAGTGTTCCCAGAAAAATATGTAATATGAATGAATGCGCTTGTGCACGATCAGAAACAGAAAACGAGAAACTAGGGCCGGGTTTGTGTTTCAACCTAAAATTGCAGGTGCTTTATTTAAACCGGAATCGTGACGGAACCGTGAGAAAAGGGGCAGGAACCGTGAGAAAAGGGCGGGAACCGTGATGGAACCGTGATGGAACCGTGATGGAGCCGTGAGATCCGCACACATGGACGGATTCACCCAGCGAACGCAAACGGAAGTAATATGGCGGGTGTGAAATAGGAACTTGTTGTTGAACAATGTTGTGGGAGCAACGGACCTCGATTTATTTACACGATATCGGCGCACGGATACATAGAGCACGTTGTGATTGATAGCACGAAGCTCAAGAGTGAAGAAATAAGTGGAAAATCTTGCCATCTCGGTCCACTTTTTTGGTTCGGGATGGAACTGGGTGTTTCTGTGAAATTCTGTGGACCTATACCAGGGAACAGTTCATTTATGATAATTTGAAAGAAGTGCGACTGCATGTGATTGTTGAGACGCATATGACGCATTGTCCTGTTGAGTGACTAGGTTACAATCTATTCATTCAAAGCAGCTACGTCTCCTGGCACAAGCTCGCAACCGCTCAGTCGTCCCAGCCTTACGAAAGGCAGCTGTCCAAGCCTCCATAGCTCGTTGGTCCGCCATGCTCACAATGGCAGCACAAGCACCATTTGCGGCCAGCCTCATCCTCCAAAATCCGGCATCACACACCACCCCTGATGGTGACATGCCACCCCTGAGCACCCTGCTCGAACACCACCCCGGAGCCCCACCCCCGGCATCACGCCTCCCTCTTCGACCTTGAGGGGGGCCCCGCGGCTCTGGATTTATAGCCACCCCACCCCAATAACTCATACAAATTTGCTGAGCGATAACCAGGACCAAGACGGTCCCAGTGCTGAGATGCTGGCAGAAAAAGGTGTGGGAAAAAAAAACAGCACTGCTCCCAATGGAAGGTATCTTATGCAATCTTGGCTCAAACTAAACCCACTTGTGCGTGAAGAACTTGCAGCATGTGCAGCGTGTGTGTTATCTATGGGAACCCGTCTTCAATATGTATAGCTTGATAAACCCCTGCAATGCATATAATATAAATCAGGATTCTGGGGCCTGGGTTTTAATTTTGGAGGGTTTCTGGGTGTTAAAACTGGGTTTTGAATGGTGCAGGATACATATCAAAACGGTGTTGGCTCAGCACTATTCGTTAGTGGTGTTTTATCCAATTCTGCTCTTGTTTACATATGCGTGGTTTATTCAGGCTACCCCCGTCCACGTCGCCCAGGTCCGCCTAAGTTTGCCCAGGCCAATCCCAACTTGCAGGTTCTCCCAGGTTCTCCTAAGTTCTCCCAGGTTCTCCCAGGTACTCCCAGGTTCTCCCAGGAAATTAGTGATTTCCTGCGATTTTGTGGGCTTCCGGGATTTCCTGGGAGAACCTGGGTGTTATTTTCTGCGTTTTTCTGGGTTTCCGGGATTTCCTGGGAGAACCTGGGTATTATTTTCTGCGTTTTTGTGGGTTTCCGGCATTTCCTGGGAGAACCTGGGTGTTATTTTCTGCGTTTTTCTGGGTTTCCGGGATTTCCTGGGTGTTATTTTCTGTGTTTTTCTGGGTTTCCGGCATTTCTTGGGACAACCTGGGTGGAAACAGTTGGGGATGGGCCTGGGAGAGCTGCAAGAGTTAGTAGAAGAAGCAGTAGAGCTGGATGGCAAAATGCCAAGTTCATTATGAATTCGCCTGAGGACAAACTCCCTGACCTGGGCATACGTTGAACGCTCCGTCATATGCAGCTGAATGTGGGTCTGCAATGCCTTTGGCAACGATTTGGCCAAACTGCTCAAAATCAGGTCATCAGCTACATCAGTTCCAGAAGATCTCATGCACTCGGTTCTCAAGCGTTCAAGGCCTAAGATCTGGTCCATCAGGGTTTTGTCCTTCAGGCTAAAAACTGGTATATTCATCAACGCAGCAAGTCAGGAAATCGACCTGCTTTTCGTTTTTGGTGAAAAGAGTTGCACCAATTTCCTCCAAACCTCGAAATCATTTCTCTCAGAAGTTTGGCGCAGTAGCCGCAAAGGCTTGCCACACGAAGAATCCCTGTGAGGATATTGAAAAGTTGTTTGCATCTTTCTTGCACGTCATTGGGCTCGGCTCTAGGAAACTCTATCGAAGTTGAAGCATAGTTGGTCTCGATTCTATGAATGTCAGTTTCTAGACCACTATCACCATAGAACAACCAAGCTTTGAAGTTCACTGTGAAGCCTGATTGAACGCGCAATGGCGGAAATTTTCACATCAGCCACTCAGCCACTCTGGCAGACTGGCAGGGTGACTGAGTGGCTGAGTGGCTGCTCCAGCCACTCTGGCAGAGTGACTGAGTGGCTGAGTGGCTGCTCCTCCAGCCACTCCGGCAAAGTGGCTGAGTGGCTCCGGCAGAGTGGCTGAGTGGCTGCTCCAGCCACTCTGGCAGAGTGGCAGGGTGGCTGCTCCAGCCACTCTGGCAAAGTGGCTGAGTGGCAGAGTGGCTGAGTGGCTTGATTGGCTGCTCCAGCCACTCTGGCTGAGTGGCTGAGTGGCTGCGGCAGAGTCATCAATCAATGAAATGGACGGATAAAGTTTTAAACATGTCAGTATCCAAGCAAGAGTATATATATATATATATATATGACATTGACAGCAACTTGATTTACAAACATAACCCTGTAAACTTCAACTGCCATAGCTACATAACTTCAACGGATTGATTAAGAACAGCCACATATACACTTTGAACCATAACCTGAAATCACTTAAAAAAAAGAGAGTGGTGATGAACTCTACAAATTCAGGATTGGAAACAACTATTACAACGACTATTTGGTGAGCAAAGAATGGCTATGGTGTGCTGTAACCAGAGCGACAGATTTCAATAATGTATAGTTTTCAAAAATGAGAAAGCCGACGAAGATATGTTTAAGAATTTGGTAGTTAATTATTTTAAAAACAAGGTTGAAGGTCACAAAGGACAAGACAGAAAAGGAGGAAAAAAAATAGTTGATGAATACATTGATGAACATGTTTGAAGATGTTCAAGGGTTGTTGTGCAAAGTGTGGAGTTAAAATTAATTTTGATACCAGAGGTTGCAAATTATCAAGTAACTTTACGGCGCAGAGAGGTGATAATGGACTGTGCCATTCTACTGACAACAGCGAGGCTTATTGTTGCCACTGCAATTCTTCTTCACATTAGATTTTTTCAAAATAATAAACTTAATAAAATATTGGTATGAGTAAGCAAGAAATCATAGGACACACATTTTTTTATAAAGCAGGGTTTGGTTCCAAAAACACTACTTTGAAGGATGCAAGAGAGAAAGGCAAATCTATTACTATGAAAAATGTTGAATATTTTTTCAAAAAGAGTGTAGAGATGAAAATGAACCCGAGAGGCTATAACAGCTTTGTTGTTCCACATAACAATCATAGATACCAAGTTGATATATTCTTTATTTCCAAAAAAAAATTAAAGGTAAAACAAAGATACAGAGCTGGATTAGTCTGTATTGATTGTTTGAGTAAGTATGCTGTCGTAGTCCCAGTAAGAAGGAAAGAGACAGGCAGTGTTATTCAAGGAACAAAGAAAGCGATAGAGAAGATGGGCAAGAAACCTGAAATCATATACGCCGACGATGAGAAAACTATAGCAAGTGGTGAATTCCAAGCATATGTAGAAAGCGAAGGCCGAATTGTATAGGACAAGAGGCCATCCTGCTTTAGCCGAGCGTTTTATAAAAACGTTTAAAGACAAATTATGCAAAAGAGTTGAGAACGATGAAAAGAATAAACAAACGAATATACAATGGATAGACTACATAGATGAAAATGTGTTAACTTACAATAATAAAGATGTGCATTCCGCTACAGGTCAAAAGCCAGAGATACAGACAATGAATTCAAATCAAGAATAAACATTGCAATGAAAGCAAAGAAACAGAGGCTCTATCCTGAACTATTTGTGGGAGACAAAGTAAAAATCAAAAGGAAGAAAGCAACAACGGAGAAAGAGAGAACCTCACACTTTTTGAAAGGTGAGTATACCGTAGAGTCCATTGATGAAAAATTGAATCAAACATATTATACATTAGAAGGATACAATAGACCACTATTGAGGCATGAACTGCTGAACATAGAAATTACCATTTATAGGAAATCTACTTAAAGGAATATTATATCTATATATCTATATCTATACATATATATATATTAGCGACATGTCATTCAGTGATACAAGTAGTGAACGTGAAATCAATCAAGAAGAATACATCAAACAAAAAATCTTAAGCTGTAAATGTAGTGAATATGCAACAATAAAATGAATTATCAAAAATAATTTTACCGATGGTATTGGTAATAAAATTTGTGAATATGTAGCCTGTAAAAATTGCTCAAATATAATGAGTCATTTTGATTCAATTGAAATTGATATTAACCCTTGTGACGATGATGATATTGATGAACAAATTCAAATATACGTTTATAATACTTTAGTGACTGAAATTCCAGATGATAAAATGAATTTAGTATTAAATGAAAAAGAAATAAGACATTATCAAGATTATGGACAAGGATTGAAAACTGTTGCAACAATTCATATTCTACGGTCGCATTCTGCATGTTAGAAATGAATATTAATGATGCTGATTGTATGGATGATAACTTTAATCATGAAACCTTTATAGATTGCTTAAGAAAAATATTGTTGCATATCAAAGACAATGAACAGTTTATTGGAAATACAATTATTGACGAGAATAAGTTTGGCAAAGTGTATGAAAGAATACAACAATGAATTTATATTTGAACCCCACAAATTTTCATATCAGATAATATGTTTTTTTTAATGGCATAAGGAAGTACACTTAAAATTGAAAGGATAATACCTTATAATAGTATGGAGAGTAGAAAGTGCACAAAAATGGTGACGAGTTCAATGGAATGAATAGAATGTGTATTGAATGCTTGGACAAACAAAAGGAGAGTAACAAAGTATATAATCAAAAGGAAGAATTTTGCGACATTTGCCAACGGAATGTGAAACAATGCAGGTTGTCCAAACATCTTAAAACCGACAGGCATTCCAGCAAGGAAAAACTCAAAAAGGAAGAAGAGAAAAAACAAAAATATATGGAGGAATACTTAAAAAATGATGAAACCAGAATTGCAAAATTGAAACAAATCTGGAAAACCATTACACCAAAAAACTTTAAAAGACTTTAACCCCATAATTTTTCATATCATAATATATGAAAATTTATGATTCGAACATAGGAATGTTAGACGTGGATGATTTAGATTTATGATATTATTTTATAATAATATATTATGATAAAATATTTAGATGAAACTTTATGATATGAATTTATGTGATGATGGATGATGATGAAATGATGTGGGATGATGATGTATGAAATTATGTGGTCTTACTTTGTGTTGATACTGTGATGAAATGATATGAACTGTAGTGAAAATGAACTGTGGTAAATGATGAAATGATGGAGGTTGATGATATGACCTTAGGTGTGTTTGTGTCTAGCTATCTATATATATATATATATATATAATTTCTTTAATAACATACATATATGAAAACATTGGAACTATAACCACATGTATCATTCCTTTCGCCATGATGATCCGCAGGGACCCACAGAGCGAACCCCTTTAACACAAATGATTAATGACTTCTTTCTCACAACCCTTTAACACAGATGTTTGCCTGTTTGCCTAAGATTCCATATATTCCCCAGTGCCTGGATGAATAAAGGAAGGAGCCCTAAATTAGCATAAGACCTCACTTGAGATACTCAGACCTAAGAAAAATTAGGTCTGGGTAATATTGCTTACACTCCAATGGCTCTCCAGCCACTCAGCCACTCAGTCACTCAGAGTGGCTGAGTGGCTGAGTGGCTGCGTCAGCCGCTCTGCCAGAATGGCTGAGTGGCTGAGTGGCTGCGGCAGAGTGGCTGGAGCAGCCACTCAGCCACTCAGCCACTCTGAATGACTGAGTGGCTGAGTGGCTGCTCCAGCCAATCTGCCACTCTGCCAGAGTGGCTAGACCAGCCACTCAGCCAGAGAGGCTGGACCAGCCACTCAGCCACTCAGCCACTCAGCCACTCAGTCACTCAGAGTGGCTGAGTGGGTGAGTGGCTGCGTCAGCCGCTCTGCCAGAGTGGCTGAGTGGCTGAGTGGCTGCTTCGATTTCGCGAGCCGTGTTGCACATCCACCCTGAAGTCTTGCCACTTGCTAAGATCTCCTTCATGATTTTCAGAACCAAACGGGTCAGGTTGCCTAATGACTGTTGAGGCTTCACTGAACCCCTTTCCACTCAAACCAGTTCCACGACTAGCCTGGGCCTCTCTCAAGACGCGCAGCATCAGTTGCTGCTTGTATCAACTGGGACATGTCCAACGCGCCACCATCAGCGGCCATGCTCCAAGCAAAACTAAGACAACGAAATCCCAAATGGCTCCACTTAACGGCAACGAAAGTTTCCTAGAGTCCAAGTTAGCTTCAGGTGCCCTCACCAGAATAAAGGATCTGGATCACAGGGCTCCGCTACCATGAGCATTTTCCTTGATGCAAAGACGCCTGAAGAATCCATCTGTTTCACAACGGCTTTAAACATGCTATGCAGCTGAAAGTAAAATGTCATCTGACATGAATCAACTGCAATGCAACTGTACGTGTAACTGAAACAGGCAGGTATGGGAACCATGTAATTCCCTTCAGTTTTAAAATTTATTTGCAGTATTTTTTTCTAGCACAGTGTTTGATATACTTTCTCGTCCGCCAGGGAAACACAGGTGAATTTTGATATGCGAGGGTGAAAACCATGCACATGTACAGGTACGGTCTCGCACATGCATTTGTTTGCAAAAACAGAATCAACGATACATCCCACGGCTCTTAATCCAAAACTATAAACAACACCACCTTCTTCACGTGTGCTTGCTTCAGCATGTTCCGCAATCAGTGTGAACATGAGATCAACACGGCATCTTGTGAAACTAAATGAATCTACCTCGATTCTTCGTTTTTAGTTTGCAGGCATTTGCAGGCCATGATGAAATCGGATAGATATGAAGCATGCTGACAATAAGACCAATGATTGCAAGTGGGGCTAACTGGAACATACCAGTGGTATGCCTATATTGCTGTCGGGCTGCATTGGGTGACCTATTAAAGCTCCCAGACGGGGATTGTAATTACCATACTTATCTGCCGACGTTTTCAGTGTATGTCATTTGTATTCATTTGTTATTTTCATTACAACCGTGATGGGTGCCCACTGGTTCCTCGCCAGAACCCTGGTTCCAATGGTTCCAGGAACCAAAGCCTAGTTACCTATGAGAGAGGTACCTAGGAGGGCCTGGGTTTGGTTTTAAAGACCCTTTTCCGGCGGCCATTCAACGTGCAATTGTGTCTTGGACCGGTGCAAGTCATCAAATGCCTATGAAATTTTGGTTGTCGGGTGTGAATATAAACAAATGCGGTATGAGGACCAATGCCACCGGCAAGAGCGAAACCAAAAAAAATAAAAAAATCAAGTGACGCAATCCCCAGAAACAAATGGCGACAATTAACATCAATTAACAATGTAATTTCAAGGATGCCAGCGAGAGCTCGGAGGCTGCATGAGGCTGCCTCCAGCATGGCGTGTGGCTTATAAATTTGATCAAATTTGGTGATATCAATGACATCACTGCGAAAACAGTTCTGCTATGTTCTGCTACTATGTTTGGTCATTAATTAATATTAATTTGTATACCTTTTCTTACTTCAAATGAGTTTGTGTTTCGGGTTTCCAATCGGTATTCGCCGGACAAAAGCTAGCTACCCCAACTTGTGACCCATATATAACCACTTTTAGAAGGCATTGGCCAGCAGAAATTGTCTGGACCAAGATTCCGAACGTCCACGTAGAACACATACACATACACGTATATATACACAATTTTTGTTGATCCACGTTTACAGTTTACAGTGTTTGGGGATACAAGTTGACGTGTTCTGTAAACAGGTTGCTTACATGCATTCTTTGCTTTGTTTATTGGCTTTTAAGGTGCGGGCGATGTGTCTCAACAATTTTCTACAATTTTTTTGCGCCGCCCGTTGGTTCAAGACGTTATTTACTTGGATTCCCACAATCGAAACCAGAACCAGCAGTTTGTGAGACCTTTCTTCGATGACATGGTTGATGATCAACAAATAGGACACACACAAATTTTCACATGACGTGATTAAGAAAACGGATGGAAACGGCCAGCAGCAGCCTTTGAGAAAACAAACCAGACACACCTCCCTACTATTCAAAAATATTTTTGTGCAGACGGGGCTTCCTTTGGACAGACGGGTTCCCTGCGCCGACAGCCGGTACCAACCATGGTTGGGGGCCCAGTTGATCACCGGTGTTGAAACCCAATGATGAAGGTCCAAAACAACTTGACAGATGGAATCAGACTGCCCACTTATATTTTTTTGTGCATGTTGACGTATAATTACCAAAATTAGTTGAAGTGACAATGTACAAGAAACATTTGCAATGCACCTATATTTGACAGTAAAGTATGGTAAGAAACCCATAGGTTCCTGGATTGTTGAACCAACCCGTGGAATGCAAATTCCAGGCTGACCAATCGAAAATGTACCGCTGGGATGGTTCCTTCGACTTCAAGCGGAGGGAAGATTGGGATTACAAGTCCGAAACTCATGGGCTGCTGGTAGGGTCGGCAAGTTGGAGAAATGCCTGATGTTTTGACATGGCCAATATTGGGAACGTTGGGATCGCCCATTTCTAGAGCAGCTATGTTTCGCTAGGCCAGAGTTGCATTCGGTTGCATACCATGGCGTTTTTGTTGTTTGTGTTGGTCCATGTTGGTCCATCCATGTCCATCCGTCACCGGAGGCTGAGCCATGCTGAGGCATTCCTTCAATTTCATGGCGGGATGGCTTGGACAAGACGAAACCAAAGAAGCGCAGAGACGGAAAAAAAAGTCCAGGCCTTGGAGAAATGAAAATGCTGGGCCCCAGATAAACCCATAGGGAGAGCCATCAAAAAAAATACTGGGAAACTAGATATTTCCGGGATCGTTTTTCTTAATTTCGATTTGTGGTATTTATTAATTTGATTTTAATTTGATGCTATTTGGAGGTTGCTGTAATGTGAGATAGTATGAGTTGATTTGAGTGATCTGAGCTGCAGACGTCTTTTGAAAACTAAGCACGGGTTGGTTTCCTCCCTGGTTTCGACGCAATCACAATAAGTTCTGCTGTCAGCGCGGATGTGAATTCCACGTTCATTTCTTGTTGCAGTGGTCAGCCGCGGTGACGCACACATTGACTCGCAGTCTTCTTCGTCTCACTTGACTTTCGATATGGATTATGCATATTTAATATAATATATTATAATTATTTGTAATGAATTGTTTTTCTGAACAACAGTGAGACATTGTGTTCAAATGCAGATGTCAATTGCAAGTCAGAAACCATATCAGGGCAAATGTCGCCAGTCAATATGTCAGAATTGTGTCAGTGCACATGTCAGTCAGTGTGTCAGAATACGCTTCAGTATCTGTGCCAGTCAATATATCGGACCGTTAGTCAATACATTTACCAGTCAATATGCCTCGGCAAAGATCAGTTTGCATGTCAGCACATTTGCCAAAGTTTTTATGCGGCGGGACCCTCTTGAACGGGTGATTTTTTTTCTTGTGTGGTTTCTTTTTTTTTTGTGAGAATTCAGGAACAACAGCCAGATTTCAAGAAGAAGGAAGGGCAGGGGAAGAAGAGGTAGAGAGCGGAGGGAAGAAAGGAAAAAAAACGAAAAGACACGAGGATCATGAAAGAAAGAGGGAATTGCTGCGACACTGCTGCAGCCTCCGTCAACAGCAACAAGTGTTTTTCCCCTGGGCTGCCGCTGCCATCACTTCAACAGTTGTGCCCAGACAACAGCTACCACCACCACCACCACAACTACAAGACCAGGACTTAGCAAAAACAGAAGGAACAAAAAGCGGCACTTATGAATCACACAAAAACAACCCCTAGACCGGAAACTTCGACAAACGCAAAAACAAATCGTTTGAAACAGATATGTTTGATAGGAAGGCATGGGCAGAGATGGCTGGTTTGTATACATGATGCAACAGAATTTAGGATTTTCATTGCCACGTTCAATTGCTGGGGGGTATTCACAGTTTCAACATGCCTTTTTTAATTCCGTGATTGGTGAATATGGGCCGGGTGCCATTCTAGTTTTTTCCCCTTTTTGTCGACCGCTAGAAATGCATCACTTGGCTGCCTTTTTCAATGATAATCCCCATGGGTAGTGCAACTACAACTATAATTTGGATACTTTGTGGAGGCATCCTGCTTGTCCTGCCCAAAAATAAAGCGTCATTTTGGGCAAGCTGTGTTGCGCAGCAAGAGCCCCATTGCCGGGATCTAAAATGGGGCACCATTGCCCTTGGCAATGAAACTATGTGCCTTTGGAAAAAGGTGACCTGACAAAGAACTTGTTTACAAAGCAGAGTTGGCTAACAAGGTAGGATCCCAGAAGAATCAGCTAGCTTGGCAACCCATGTCTTTTCCCTCCTAACTCAGAGATGCCGAGGGATTTGTAAGAGAGATCAAGAGAGGGCCAGGGCCCCTTAGTGAACCATGAGTCAATTGCTCCTGTCAAACCAGCGGCTTTTTTTCATTCTGAGGATGGGAACGGTTGATGAACAAGCGCCTCCGCTTCCAAAGGCGCATGTGTTTTTTTTTTGTGAGCCATGGGTTGGGATGGTTGGGTATCAGTGGTAGAAATCCCAGAATTCTGATATTGGGTAGATGTGGGTAGTATTGTGGTTAAGCAAGACGGTGCCAATTCAACCGGTCACTCAACGCTTCTTGAAGGACGACAGCTTGGTCGAAACGATCGAAAAGACGGCGAAACATGTGCACAAGTCCATGCCTCAGAATCAGGGCATCCCAAGGTAAAAACTTCCCTGTGTTCATTTGAAGTGATGTGTTGCGGACCATGGAGAAGAATGGAGAAGATACAGACGGTAAGTATGGTGCCTCATGCAACTACAACTGTCCTGCCACTGCTAGATGAAGTTGTGTTTGTCATAATTATTTGACGCGTCAGAATGACATTGCCAGGCGGTTGCTATCACTGCATTTGGGTTTGACACTCTTGTTGGTGACACTCTATTAGAACATAGGTTGACTGCTAGCGATTAACCAGGTGGCAATCCCATGTTCTGCGCACACACGTGCCGCCATGTAAACGATCTGAATTCAGGATAGATTGTGATCTTCCCATGCTGCCTATGACACGACCAGGTCGAACGATCCAACGGTTTTCGAGCACTTGGTGCAGGCAACCAGCAACAAACGGCAGATCCTGCATCCCTAGAGGGTAAATTGAGCCATCATGATCCATCAGAAATATAACTGGTTTATTGGGGACTGGGGATTATTGATTATCGGCAATTTACTATTATTATACTAGAATGGGATGGGATACGGGTATCTGTCAATATTTTGTTTTATGGTTCAGTTGGTGACCAGCCAGTTTGCGTGGCACCATCAGGAGAAGAACAAGGGCAGATCCAGATGGGACTTCCTTCGAGAAGGTGGTGAAGGCATGATCTAATCTGGCCGCGACTGGATTAGTTTGGAGCCAGTTGGACTTCTCACATTGTCTTACAGTCACTTGGATCGTCAAGGTCAGTTACTTGGAAGATACTATAGGATCGTCAAGGTCAGCTATATAATATATACATCAAGGATCGTCAAGGTCAGCTATATAATATATACATCAAGGATCGTCAAGGTCAGTTACTTGGAATGGCATATAGCCGGATCATTACGGGAACTATACAGACCACCTGAAATCAGCAGGCCATTCAAATTGGAAGGGTTGCTGCTTTGGAGGTCGTGACTACTACCTTTTCTGCCGGCACTGTTGTGAACGCGAGGCTGGCACTGGTCAGATTGTGCACATGTCATCATGTCGTTCTTGTTGACCGGCTCTCTTTGTGGGAGGTTGATCCCAGACCGATGGCATTACATGCCCGAAAAGTGAAAGAAGACCGGGAATTGAAGCAGGCCAGAGTTTTGCCACAAGTCATATCGTTTTTGGATCTTTTTTGGGAATGTATATTGTATATGTAAATAGAAGTTTGGTGGCAAGAAGGATACGATCAAATACTATGCAACGCGACAAACGTGAGTAGAATCAAACGGGTTTACTGCAAACCCGCTGAGATGATCTGAGGGTTTGGGATAGGGATGCTGACCTCTGCAAGGCAAATGCGAAAGCCAACGTTTTCACTGGGTATCAAGGCGGATCGTTTGGTTTTGGCCCTGTTTGGCCAACGAAATCCTGCGATAGAGATGTGTTTGCACATGTTTGCATTAATGGCACAAACAGATCAGAAATGAAAGTGACCCTCGCAGGATAGGAAGACTCACCTTGTTTCTAGCTTTCACCTGCCTGGGACAGTTACACGATTACACTTTCGTACTTGCAGCATCTTGCAGCCATTGCTTTGCGCTAAAATCAAGATACCCCAGGACCCTAGAGACATTTCAAGCTCGTGACAGCAGCGGAGCACGGGAGGGATGATGTGCAACGATACGCACCAACTGCCTTTGTTCTGTTTCAACCAAATGACCAGATACTCAGACAACTCAGATCCCCTGAGCAGTCTTAAAAACCGCAAGGTTTACAGTACCATCTCCGACCATATCCAGAGGTTCACAGATGTTCACAGCACTTTCCAGTCATCTTAATCATCTTCACTTTGAATTTCTTCATCATCCCATGGTCATTTCATCCCATTTTTCCCATGGTGGAGCCCCCATCCCCCGGTGGTGCCACCGGTGCCGGTCACCGCGGCGCCTACTTCGCCGCGCTGCTGGCGTCGAGCGACGCCCTGCGGCTGACCTCGGGCACCGAGGGCCTGGGCCTGGCGCTGCGCCGCGCCGCGTCGACGGCGGAGGAGATCTACCGGGGCCGGGCGCTGGCGGTGCATCGCCATGACGCCAGGTGTGAGGAGGTGGAGGCCATCTGCAAGGCACTGAAGTAAACAACCAGGGCTTGATTACTGCTTGATATAGATCTGGATGGTTCATTCATGGTTCATTCTAATGTCAATTAATGTCATTTTAATTTAATAGTTCACTTTTTTTTGAAGCTGAAAGTGAATGAACGTGTTCTTTCGGAGATGTATTGGATGAAATTTCATGTTTGTTCGGGGATGGGGGTGTGATTGAATGGGATGCAGGTTGGATTTGTAAGATGTGAAGCAGATGCAATCCTTACAATGTCAAAGAATGTCAAAGAATCAGTGTGAAACAGAAGGGAGGAGACCTCATGGGTACACCCTGATGCGAGGCACGTCCATGTTTTCTTCCACCCTCTTGCTACTGCGCTGCTCTGAGCTCGTTGCTGCAAAGCACGGCCGAAAGTGACCTCCTGCACAGCCTGCTGTCGCTGTCCAAACCTGATCGCATTGCCCGGCGGGCGCCGGGAATCAGCAGTGGCGACACTGGTCCATGTGACATCACTGCGCGAGAGATACTGCGACAGTCGCTGGTTGGTGGTAGTGTCATTTTTTCTAAACTTCCATCCCTAGTTATTACAGGGAAACATGGAGCAAAATGGTGCCAGTTGATCATTTTTCTGGGAGATGGGTTGAAACGTGTGAAAACCAGCACCCAGGTCAGATCTGGCAGAAGACCTACTTCCACTCTACAGCGACCTGGCGCGAATCTGGAAATACAACGCCTTTGATACTGGAGATGGACGAATGGCCATCTTTCTTCTGCCCTCCTTGTGCAATCATAGCTGTTTGCCCGCTGCGGAGTACACCTTGTGTGACTTCCTTCGCAGTTTCCAACGCATCTTTTGACCTATCCATGTTTTTGAACGTTCAGTCACCCCGTGGGATCACTTCAAGATTTCGATGGAAAATTGCCCTCGCATGAACAATCATTATTAATGGTCTTCATTTGTAGGGGATGAGCCTCAACCCGCCAATGGCAGGCGATGATGATGGCACTGTAGAAATGCTTCTCTTTTCCTTGCGCGACTTGGAAGCTGGAGATCCGCTGACCATTTGTTACATCGAGAACAACGAGAAGCACCGGAGCAGTCGCATGGCACGAAGGAACACCCTGGCGGAAGGCTGGCTGTTTTACTGTACCTGCTGCAGTTGTTCACAGGAGCCCTTGAGATGTCAGAGTTGTTATCAAGAGATGGAACTGTGGATCAGCAACATCCATGGAGGGCCTTATGAAGACTCGGAGGAGGCTCCAACATGCGATGTTTGTGGCTTGGAAGATCTGGTGGTTTCAGGACCTTACTTTTTTCATTGTGGATCTTGTGAAGTTGACGTCTGCGAGAAGTGTGCAGATATGGAACTTGGAAAGCTGCAATCCGAGACCTGATGCTCCAGCAGGTTTTGCCAAACTGCTGTGTCGCCCGTTGTGCTGGATGTCCTTAGCCCGGACAAGAGGCAAGATTCTCCTTGAGGTTTTGCAGGAGAACCATGGAGAACCTGGTGGAGAGGGTGAAACTTTGGCCTGCCAAGACC
Source organism: Cladocopium goreaui (assembly GCA_947184155.2). Lineage (NCBI taxonomy): Eukaryota > Dinophyceae > Suessiales > Symbiodiniaceae > Cladocopium > Cladocopium goreaui. The sequence continues at coordinate 191,560 of CAMXCT020000087.1, forward strand.
GGCTTCTTGGGCAATGTTTGGTGAGCTCATTTCTGGCTGCATATCATTGAGCAACTGCTGTGGGCTAAGATGGTCCAAAAAATCCAGAAATTGAGCAGCGAGGGACGTTTAAAGGCCAGCAGCCAACAGTCACCAGGTCCCCAGGGGTTTGCACTCTGGGGTGCAAGTCAAGGGTCGTCTGCTGCCACTTCAGAGGCTTCCAAAAGGATGTCGCTTTTGAGTTCAGAGCGCTTGACGTGCCCGTGGTGTACGATTTGAATGAATGGAAAATGACAGTGTGCGCCGGCGGTTGTCCGGCAAAATGTCGGTCAATGGTGTGGGTTCACATTTTTCATCCTTTTCTAGTGAGATTGCCGCCCACTTAGTCACTTCCTCAAAACCGGGAGGAACAGAAGTGCCCAAAAAGACTGAGAAAGACGCCAAATTCCAAAATGGCGAGTGGGGACCCCCAGAGAGTTATGCTTACTTTATGCATCTTTATGCTGTTTCTTTAAAGGATCATGAGCTGACTTGAATGCCTTGAGTTCTAGTGTATTCGCCCTGACCCTCCAAGGTTGATGGAAGTAGTTGGCGTCAAAAGCAAGCCTGACTACAACGGCCCAAAGCTCAGTATTCAACGCTGAGCCCAAAGCAAACTTGGCTTGACCTTGATACACAGGCAAAATCGTGCGCGTCTTGAAGTTTCATCCAGAGGTGCGAGTGGACACTTGAGCAGGTAGGGGAGACCAATGTCCACCACTGTCAAACATCACACATGTTCAATCCCTTTCAAAGCTTTTGAAGAAAAGGAAATTAAGCTCCAGAATATGCATCTTGGAGTAAAGAGGCTGTCCCCCAGTCCGAGTGTGTGTGGTGCATTCCCCCTGACTCGTGACACACACACACACAGACACACACACACATATATATATATACACATTATGCAATTATATGTTATATATATATATATAATATAATATGTATTATATGTATTCATAAGGTATCAGCATGTCCCAAGTCTAGTAACAACATGGATGGAATACGTTTTACTTGCTGTTCATTCATTTGCATTTTACTATTTGGTTTATGGCTTATGGCCACTACATCTCACCATTGGCGAGGCCGACAGGTACGAGGTGAAGTTCGAAGGCGGCCGCTACGACACGGTGGCCTGGGCCTTGACGCCCTTGGATGGGGCACGGTGCATTTCCCCATGCAAATCTAGGGCGTATCTACCTTCCCCTGGAGAGTGGCTGCTTGAATCCCGCACCACGAAGTGATGAGGTGGTGAAGTTGAAGGAGGAGAATCTCATGTACTCGGCCATGCGAGAGAAGGAGGTCAAAGAGCAGAAGGCGCATGCTGCGCTGTCCAAAATTCTGATTTTGGTTGGGGGGAGCAGATGTTATAGATTGTTATAGCATGTTAGTTGTAGCCTCAAAAAAACAGGCTCAGAGAGGGTGGGGGCGCTGGGTCCTGGACACATGCTCGACTTCGGGGCATCCTTTTTGGATCATGTTCCAGTTGGTTGAGCCAGGAGATGCCCGAGGGGGAAATTCCCAATGGAACGAAGGTGGACATCAACGGCCTCCAAAGCGATGCAGCCAAGTGGATGAACGGCCAAAAGGACGGGCGGTGGTTATGGTTTTGTCTGAAAATAGGGTAATTACCTGCCTGAAAACCCAATTGATTAAAGTTTACTAAAGTATCATTAAAGTTTGTTAAAGTGGCCATTTATAGGTATTCTCCATTTTCAGAGACATTCAGATGTTATAAGATGTCACACGGGTTGATTGGCTCAGCAATGGTGAGGATATTTCATGATATTTTCACTGACAACATCTGGCAGCCAATGCTATAGTGACTGTAGTGCTACCCTCTGGTAATTTAACATAGCTATTGAAAATGGCCATTTATAGTGAGTTTTCCCATTTAAAATGGTGATTTTCCATAGGCCATAGTTATGTTAGTTTACCAGAGGGTACATGGATGTCATAGAATCATCAACAAGGAATCATGGGGACATGGTACCTTTTTTCCAGCAAACATTCAGTGAAATCATTGGTCAAATTTGAATCCATGACTCTGGGACTGGAATTTGGGGAACACCTATGAGGATGTCCAATGTTTGCCAGTATTTTAAAAAAAGGAAACAATGTCTCCTAATGTTGGCAATTAGAGTTTTCAACCTGATGTTTTTCTCCCACAATAGTGCCATGACGTCTTCAAGAGCTCGTTTCTCGGAGCCAGGCCATTGTCGTGTGTTGGGACAAGGATACGGAGCGCTACGAGGCCCGTGTGGCTTGCAATGTGATCGGTTTGGATATTTAGTGCAGTTCACAAGTTTTGACATGCAGATTATCATGTATTTTCACAGGCTGTTAGAATCAAGATCTGCGGGATGAGTATGATGTTAAGCTTGCTACGATGAGAAATATGAGAAGCCAACATAAGCCAACTGTTCCTTCCTGTGCCTCATCCTGGGTCATTTGTGACTATAGATCTCCATGTGGGCCAGGTTCGTTTGAACATCAACAACGACATCAAGAAGGCACCTGGCGGCCGCCGTTCTGGGACACCGTCCGACACCCAGCGCGCTAGGTGAAGGCTGGAAATCTACGGCTGGAAGTTCCTGAAGGATGGGAGGCCACCAAAATTTGATGTTAGGAACTTGGGGACCCAAAGTATCAACTGCGCACTGTCATAGGGGAAATCATGCCCAGTTCACCATCATTTGATCTAGATGGTTTCCGCCACCTTGCCAGGAACATTGGGATGAGCACTTAGGCGCATCACCTTCAGTGTCGCAGAAGTGGTTGAATGGAACATAATGGAACAATCATGAAAAATTACAGGGGAGCCGGGCAATGCCAAAACCATGGTGTCCTCTGACTTTTCCGCCAAACATCGGCCCGAACCCAGCATACCCAGCGGTCCACCAGGTCGGCACTACTACGTCAATAAGGCGACACAGAAGGTGACATGGAAACATCCCACCGTGACAAATCAGCGAGGAAAGTTTGGACAGGCCGGTCGTGCTGGCAGATGCTGTAGCTTCCTGTGGTTGAACCCAATTTTCTGCAAATTTCGGCATGGCTGATGAAGTGTCAAACAATGGAAGGGGGACATGCCCTGACACAAAAAACCTTATGTTTTTGCGGCAGCTGCCTGAGTAGCACGAAACATAAGTCGAACAAATCTAAATCTTTGGATAGACAGGATGTTTTCTGATCTTAATGATCCGCCGCAAGCAGCCTGTCATTCCTCATATTCCTCTGACCTTGGTCAGGTCAGGGAGAAACTGGACCAAGACCTTGAGGAAGTGGAAATCGATCACGAGCGAAAACACTACGAGGCCGGGACATGCCACGACTGTGGCAGCTGCTGTGGTTCGGTGCTGGCAGGTGGATGATCAAGAAGAGATGGAGGGTCAGTTCAACCTGCAAGCTTTGGTGAAAAAAGTGGAGGAGCTACTGCACCTGTTCTTGCTGGGTAATGGGGTGGGGATGGGGTGGGGATGGGGTGAGGAAAACCTCCAGTTGATTTGTGTTGATTTGAATTGGGACTCATGGGAAGGAGCAAGAGGAAAGAAGAGAGAAAGCCGAAGAAGCAGGCCCAACGTTCCGTATTTTTGGAAGCCAAGTTGCAGCATACATCCCGTGCATCAGTACGCTCAATCTGCCTTAACGTACTGTAATCAAGTGGTCTCCAAATCGATAGAGAACTCTATTTCCCATTATATAAGTATATATAGAGGTTATCTATATATATATACACATATTATATACATATATGTTGGGTTCACTTCCTATTCATGGTGCATTTTCAAACTTTCATGGTCATTTCAGTGCTTGGTACTTCTCCAAAAGGTGAAGATGTTGATAGTGATGATGGGCTGCATGACATCGTGAAGCCCAAGAAAAAGAAGCCTAAGAAGGAGAAGGCTGGGAAAAATCCATCGATGGTTGGTGACTTCACCACTTCACCACCAGAAATGGTGATTTGACCAGCAACAATTGGGATTTAACCAGCGACAATGGGATTATCATGGGCATGATGGATTTTTTTTTTTTTAATGGGAATATCATTGGATCAAAGGTTGGCAGCAGTTTCGAATGCTGAACAATGGTTTCCCAGACTTGGATCAAGGGGACAAAAAAAGGGAACGCTCTGATCGATTTTTCCTTCACCAATCCATGATTGCCATGCTTGACGCTGAGCTTTTCCTTGATTCGTTGAGATAGTAATGATTGGAGAGGGATAAATCCACACGCGCATGGCCATGTTAGTTTACCGGAGGGCAAATCTATCTATATAGATAATTATAGATATTGATATAGATTATCAATGGGAATTTCAATATCCTGAAATGGAGGTACTTTACTATACCATATTGTACCATATAAGGCCATATTTTGTGGGGATATTGACATAGGCCTTACATAGACCTGACATGGGTCAGTACCTCTGATTTAGTTACCTGATATATTCATCGAGATTATGTGTACCATGTTATCCTGTTACATAGTCAATATATATATACCCTCTGGTAAATAAACATAGACCCTGAAAATCACCAATTGTTATATAATGGAAACTAGTCTTCCAACCCCTATCTGCCAGGGTCTATGTTTATTTACCAGAGGGTATATCAGTTCTGACTTGTTGTTCTGTTTCAAGTTCAATTGAAATGGATGAAGGGTCATGCCGGCCAGGTTTCTCCCGAATCCATTGTGGAGAAGGTCCATCTGCATGCAGCACAGCCCATGGCTTGAGGGGATAAAACAATTTTTGTGACTGGAATAATCATGGCCTCTTAGAAGTCAGAACTTAAGCTCTTTTCAGCTAGAAGAAGGCTTCAACAGCAAAAATCTGAGTGTCAAGACATCAGACACTCACTCATTTGTGGCACCTGTGGTGTCAGGTTCTCCTGTTGATCGAGCACACCTTTGTAGCTCGAGAATCAATGAAGAAGGACGTCAGTGGCATGGCCCATGGCATCCGCATCCCATGGCCCAAAAATAGTGGTGCCACCTTAGTCCTGCCAGGACTACTCACTTCTGGATGGAAATTTTGTGGCCAGGGATATGGATCCAATCATCAAGAAATGGGAGGCGGGTCGCTTTCATTCGTTCAGAGGTCATCTGCTGACAGCGGCTTCAGCTGGCTGATTTTCAGGATCCGTGGCTCAGGTTGTTGGCGAAATCTAAATTTTGTTGGCGTGATACCACTGGTGTGATAGCCACTGATTGTTTTTGACATCTAGCAACCATTAGCAACCCACTGATTGTTGAATAATATCAGTTGTGTTCGTCCCAATCTTGGTGAATTTGTTTAACCCAAACCTGAATTGTTTAATCTTCGTGGGAAGATATCCCCCTTTTGTATCTTTTTGTGGGGCACAACTGCCACAGCATCGACAACACCATCGGCCGTCCTGCCGTCCTTCCAGCTGCACTTTTTTTGAAGGCCTTGGAACGTGTCTCGGAGGCTGACGACGCATTGTCCTAGCCTTGGGAGGATTTCATTACTGATGGAAATAGACATAGCATGAAATACATTGAAATACAGTAGACTCAGTAGATAGATAAGTATATGATGAGAGGATGCATACCCAAACATGCTCCCACATGAATAAGACATCACAAAACAGCTGGATGGATCTATCTATACGTAGTGTATCATTTATGTGACCAAGAAGTGTTTGCCATGGAGGTCATCATGGTCGTCAGTTTCAAACGATGCGGGAGCTGCGACATAGCACTACTGCACCCACAACTGAGGTGCAAGGAGACGTTTGAAGTGATGTTAGCTCTAATACAGCGAGGAGCAGAGCTACTTAAAGAGTTGGTGCCTGAGCACGCAGCTGGGTATGGTCAAAACATGTCAAAACATGTCAAAACTAACTAATATGTTGACCTTCAATTGCAATTTTCGTCAAGTGCAGTTAAGACAGATCAACATGGAATTTCCCGGATCATTTCAACAAATTTTGGCTTTTGAAACGACTCTGAAACGCCTTGCCGTGTTTCGAGACTGACAAGGGGAGCACCAAGGTTGTCTCAGAATCGCTTGCAACTTTCCGAACTGAACAAGGCGCTGCTTGTGTGCTGTTGGCTGGTGGTGTTTGCCTTTGTACCCTTGGGTATGCCCCGCAGTTGGGCGCCCTCAAAGTGTTGGAATCATGGAATCTATTGGATTCCCCAACCAAGCATAACCAAGCTAGATTAGATCATGTATAGGCATCGTTGCTAGGTCCCTTTGGAGGAAAGGGGAATAAACCCTCACTGGATTGGTTTTTCAGGAAACCATGCATTTTCCCATAAAACATGGGGATTTCCTGTACATTGTCCCTTACACGATTCCAGATATTCCAGGCTCGCAAGTGAAAAACGCCTGTGCAGGTGGTGAATCGTGTCACCACGCGCCGGGCTCAGTGGACGCTGCAAGTTTCTAAGCCAAAAGCAGTACTTTCATAGATACGTAATACGGTAATACGCATACCATATACATAATATATGACTAAAATTACAGTAACTAAATAAATAATTAAATAAATAAGCATGTGTCTTAATAGCATATAGCTAGATACTATTAGATACTGTAACGTCCTTGCCATCAGAAGCCAAAACATGGCAAATCCAGACCCAGTGGGCGGAATCCACCAAGGATCGAGAAGAGAGAAGAACTCTACGAGGATGCCAAATGGGCTTGGCCCTCAGCACCGGGTGTGGCTCAGCTCCAACGGCCAAAGGCACCGGATGGTCTTCGGCCAAACAAAGCCTTCAAGGGGATTCTAGATATTTCAAGGGGGGTTACCGGATTAATTACCCATGATTTTGGGGCAAAACTACTGTAGAAAACGGTAGGTATATCATATCTTTTTAAACATGATGATAAACATGATGATAAAAATGTACAGGTTCCCCCTGCTTCCACCTGTTCGGGAGAGAGAACAGATCTACATCTAGAATATGCAATGATATGAACATTTCTTTGTCGCACACCCTTTTATTTTTTTTTGATCATTTGTTGGCATCTGTTGGCTGATTTAGATGCTCCTTGCACTCAGCAGCTCTCAGGTGCACTCCTTCATGAAGACCCTCTGAGCTTGCTAAGATCGGCTGGAGCTCAGCCGATCTTCACGGCCAAAGATTCGCCCCAGCTCAGCCAGCTCAGTGCAAAGAGGTGTGGGTTGGTCATGGCCATGCAACAGTAGGCCATACTAGATTAATTGAACATAGTCAGGTATTGTCAAAGTCCAAGGCCCCAATTTTTCAAGTAAGAATCTCAAATCACATTCAGTTCCCTGCGATAAATGGACTTGGTTCACCTTGCAGGGTTTGTGGCAACGATGACGCAGGTTGTAAGTAGGAAGTGACCTTGGCATTGATGCTGCCATTTGATGTCAGCTTGGGGATCCATGGGCGCGCACAACAGACGGGGTGGACATGGCAACCTGCGATGAGCTCGACATTTGGCAGTTCAACTGGCAGCAGGATAGGATGTCAAGCTGACGCACGCACACCATCAGACAATCAAACAGACCAGCTACACAACAGCCATGTCCAAAATTTGGCAAGAGCTTGGCTTGGAATTGCTCCAGTATTCATGAGACAAGCGCCTTGATGAGCTGCCAGTGAGGCAGCGGGACACAGACTCGGAGGGTTTTCAAGTTTCCAAGCGTATGCAGCTGCAAAGTCAAAGATATGGATTTGAGTCGGGCAATTGACAGGAAACAACAGTCCATCCACAGACAGAGCTCCCGAACACACAGCCTTTTCTATCGGTTTTCGCCGATTTCTCATCTTTTTTTTTGCTGGCTGCCGCTTTGCAGGAGCGCGCCCAAAGTTGAAGAGACATCCACATCATGGCGTTGTGCAGGCTTTGGGCTGACCCACTCCCAGCTGCAACAGGTCCAGTTCCAACATGTATTTTCTGGTCCTTACTCTCCCTGCTGGGATTCAGAGGAATTTTGGCCGGATCTTGAGGTGCCTTTTGTTCTGGGGAGTTACACTTAGGGACTTAGGGCATGAGCAAGGCTCTCTTTGCATGCCTAGGAGCCATTTTCAGACCCAACCAATCACCATGATCTGATGATCTGATGAACAAGGATCAGCCATAAGAAAGGTTCAATAACCACCAGCAGCTGTCAGCTGTCAGTCTGCAGCCATTTTTCGCCTCAAGATTTAGCCACTTCCAATGGTGGAAAATCCTTGGCGAAGCTGTGATGAACCTCGACATCAGCTCCATCCTGACCACGGCCAGGCAGGGAACACCTACCAAAGATGACCTGATGGCAGTGCTTACTCCATGCCTTTCAGATTGGTCCAACCATCCACGCTATGCCACTGCGACCCTGAGCGCCTTGGGCAAGAAACGACGTCCTGACCTGGTGGAACTGGTGCTGGAATGTATGGAAGATGCCAGGGTGGAAGCCAATGTGTACCACTATAGCGTAGCTTGTTTGATCTTGTTTTCTCGATAGGTTTTTTTTGTTGTGCCCTGATTCTTGATTCCCCAGTTCAGCAGATATTCTGTAGCCCAACCAGGTCGCCATCACTGCCAGCGAAAAAGCTGCCGACTGGGCCAGGGCTTTGCAGCTATTGGGCACCATGCAGCAGTTACAGGTCGAAGCCAATGAGTACAGCTACAGCGCTGCCATCAGTGCGGCTGAGAAAGGTCTGGGTGGCAGTGAAAACGTAGAGATCCCAGGGGTTGAAGATTGACCCAAGAAAACTGGAGATGTATTTCGGGCATTTTTTGACCAACAATTTCATATGTTTGAAATTAAGCACCAACCAAGATTGGGGAGATTTTTTTTTTAAATAACACGCATGGAAAGATTGACCAACCGAACTGGTGACTTGTCCAACACAAATAAAGAGATGTAGAGCAAAAAATAGAGAGAAAGAGAGGGAGATAGAGATCCATTTTCTTAATCTTTACTAACTTCAGTGAATATATGTAAATGTGAAAATAAAAACAAAATATTTATTGATTGTTGGTTATACATCCCATTCTATCTCTACTAAGCGATGATCATCCCATATGGAGGTTAAACAGAGGTTTGTACCCCAGGTCGCCATAGATTTCGCTACTAAACTTGTCATCCATGACTTGGATGATTTGGGGTATCCTCATTTTTTGGGACATCGTCATATATGATTTATATTTTATGCCAGAAATCAACTCAGAAACCCACCCGAGGTGGCCAATGGCAGCTAGCCCTTCAGCTGCTGAGCTCCATGCAGCAGCAGCTGCTGCTCCCCAACGAGGTCACCTACGGCGCCAGCATCAGCGCCTGCGCCAAGGGCAGCGATTGGACGCAGGCGCTGCAGCTCTTGGTGGAGTTGATGGATGGAAAGCTGCAGTTGAAACTGGGTTATACACGGTTATACTTTGCATCTCTTGGTTTTTCATAGTTTTGTTCTTTGGTCCAACTAGTTCTTGATTTATCTATTTTGTTGATTCCTACCCGACCTGTTTTTTTTATTGAATGTTGGTATTTTGAAGTTTTTGCCCTTGATATGTGATTCTATTTTTAGGTTTTGGTTGATCCCTGCTATGTCCAATGTGATATCTTGCTTCGCCGTTTCATGTTGTTTCTTTCACAGAAACCAATGAAGTCAGATCCTAGTTGATATTTTTTGGGGGGTTGAAACCACCAACCAACTGAACCAACTGTGCAGCTGCACACAGCAAGTGGTGATTTTATTTTTCTCAAAGCACCCATTTTTGGGACCAGCAACCAGGAATGTGATTGCCACCAGTTCTGCCATCACCGCCTGCGAAAAGGCAAACCAGTGGCAGGGTGCCATTGGACTGTTGGAAATTATGTTTCAGAAGGAAGTGCCTGCAGATACGATCAGTTTCAGTTCGGTCATCAGCGCCTGTGAGAAAAGAGGATTCTGGGAATTGGCCCTCAGTCTTCTGAATGACATGCGGAGCACTTCGCTGACACCGGATGCTGGGAGTTTCAATGCCGGGATCAGTGCATGTGCAGCTGGAGGCCAGTGGCGCATTGCCTGCGACCTTTTGGGTGCCATGCCTGAAGTGGAGGCCACCCCAGACATGATCAGTTTTAGTGCAGCAATAGTCGCATGTGACAAGTGCGAGAAGTGGACCTTGGCGTTGTGCTTGTTGAAGGACAGCCTTGCTGCTTCTATCCTTCCAGACACCGTGTTGTTCAACTCCGTGCTCCACAGCTTGGAAACCACTGGAAACTGGCGACTTTCCTTGGCTATACTGAGGGAGATGCCTGGTCGAAAGGTGCCGGTGAACGAGTTGAGTTATCGCGCGACCATGGGCGCCTGCCGTCAGTGGCCGCTGGCCATGGCTTTGTGGCAGGAGATGTGTGGGGTCACCTCTCCTTCGGCTATCTCAGCCAGCAGCTGCATCCTGATCTGTGCCAGGCAAGGGGCATGGCAAGCTGCGGTGCTGCTGTTGCAGCAGATGTTGGAAAAGATCGGATTTCCGGAAGCCTGGCTTTGCCGTGATTTTTAAGCTGTCTTCCCATTGGTTCGATTCCACCATTTGTTGGGGAATCCACATCCAAAATTGCCTAATTATCATTAATTATCTCAGATCTATGCAACTCGCTAGATGAAAATGGTCGAAACATGTCTAAAATGGGTTGTTTTCGGCTCCTTCCGCAACTCCAAGGAAGGTCCCAGTGCCTTTGATGCTTTGATCCATGCCTGTGACCGGGAGGGTAGCTGCCACGTGGCCACTCAGCTAATGGCCGAGTGGGGCCAACAAGTCACAGCCTTGCTGGGCTCTACAGGAGACCGCCCTGGGCTTTTCGGATGTGGCACAACTGGGTCCCCGCCCTGATCAGCTGGATGGTTGCGAACCCAGAGATACCTAAAGAATCCTAATAGAATCCTATAGCCAAAGTCTATGGAGTCTATGGGTTCCTTGGTCTCCATTGAGTCTCCATGTTGATCCAATGATCATTTCGTTCTTTGTGCCAAGTGTTGCATGATCCAGAGATTCAGACAGAAATGGTGCACAGCGGCGGTCAAGGGCAACTCCCAGATTGGGCAATTGAGAGCTACCGCCGGATTCCCAATCATTTATGCCCGTACATGCTCATCATTTTTGGCTAGGTTTACCTTGGTATGGGTTGGTTGAAAGCCCCAATGTTGTAGGGATTCTACTGGTCTTGTACCCCAAATCCACTTGATAACTGGTTTGGGATACCACAATCTAGTTTGTTCTTGTGTGTGTGAGTGTGTGGATGTGTGTGCGCGTATGTTCCATCAGTTGGTCTTTATATCCCATTCATTCGGGGCATGGTTCTGAACTGAAACCCAGCTGCCGGACGTTTGCTGCAGGTTCTTCAGACCGGTCTCAACACAGCCGAAGAGGAAGCGCCTCCGACTCATGTATCAAAGCGACAAGGAGCACTGCACCCGGCACATTTGATATTCCAGTCAGTTAGTTACTAGTCACAGTATTGCAGTTATTACAGTTACTCGAATTCATAGTTGTAATCCCAATGGTTTGAGTCGCAAATAATAACTCTAGCTATAGTTGGGATATGCGGCTATTCAGTCAAGAACCAGGATTATATTTAGAATCATGATCCTAGTTGCAAATAATTGTCGAAGAGTAATGCACCTAATACTGACCTAACAAAGAGGGAACTGATATTTTTTAAAGCAGCGTTCAAAAAAACCTGTTGCTGAGGTTCGTGTACTAGCCTTTATATTTTTTGGGATGCTATATAGGTGCACTAATCAACTGAATTGATTTGACCATGATAGCCAACTATATACATACACATACATGCGTGTATATATATATATACATGTGTGTTGTATAATATTGTAATTGTTGACTCAGTTGGAATCCCTATTGACCCAACCTCTGGATGCCACAGGAGCTGGAGTGCATTCTCATTGCACCTGAGGAAGTTTCGGTCCAGGAAGAAGTTTCTGGCCAGGAGGAATGGCTGGCTGTTGCGGTAGTTGGCAGCTGAGCCGATGTGGCAAATCAACTGCAACCATATGACTTTCAATAAACTTTACATGTTTACTCAAGTGACTAAGTGGGATTATGTGAGGTGACATTTGATTACATTTGATCTATGGATAACTATTATGATTATGATTATTATACCACTTTTTTTTTTAAAAAAAACATGTTCTTCCTGGAGATATCGATGGTGAAATCACCACCATGACTCGTCCTTTCGGGTCCCGCAGGAGGGTGACCTCGTCATGAAAGCGGTGACGAGAAGCGTCTCGCTGAATGATCCCTTCACGTCTGAAGCTCGATACAGATCAGTCACAAGGATATGGTTTTAAATGGTTAGTAGTTGTTAATAGCGGTTAATAATGGTGAATAGTGGTGAACCCTCATGAATAATAGTGATTAATATATACCCTTAACTGCTAGACCCTTTATTTTTAAAGGGTTTGTACACAAACCTCGGGTTTTCCACAGAATCCGGAAAAACCTCGGGTTTCCAGTAAAAACCTCGGGTTTTGGCCATATCCCTTAAAAACCCTAATTTTGTGAACCCTGGCCGGCCGCCTACATGCCCAGGACCTGTTTGGTCAAGCACTGCTGGGGACGCAGTGAAGGTTTATCTATTGGATATGGTTTTTTTCATTTCTCACATATATTTAGATGAGCTAACAAAAGATCAACAATGGTCAACCTTTCTTTATTGATGAAATTGAGCTGGTCGATCAAAGTTATTGATGTCAATGAATTTGATTTCCAAATGTAAGCCACCAAGAAATGTAATTATTCTGTGAGAGGAACGGTGCCTGAAATTAACTTTCAATTTTCCACCTCACGCCCGATCAGCCCTTCCGATCTCTTTTGCCCAATGCCGTCCAATGCCACCGGAAACGCTCCGGAATGGCCAGTGGGGACTCTCAGTCCTGGAGGAAAGCAGTCTGGTATTTTTTCACTCTTCTTGAAGTTCGTGGGATTCTTTAACGTTTGTAGCTATATAGGGATGCTTTCACCATCAACTCCACAACAAACTATGAGCTCACGCAAACCAGATGTACATCATATATTCTAGCCCATTTGAGGCTCAAGTTTCATCGGTGTTTCTCCTGGTGGTGAGCCGCAGCAGCATCGGCTTGCCATGACAAAGCAGAAGAAACCTGCCGGTAGGCCCAAGGCAAGTGTCAGTGAAAATTTGGACATCAAAAAATTATCCACAGAGTGGGACGACAACGATGTTATCCGTGAGAGACTTCGGTCAGGTGGAAATTTGTTGGAGGGAGGTCTTGGCGAGGATATAGCCACCACTGTTGCCAACCATGATGTGCTTCAACCCCTTATCGTACGTATGAGCCTTACAGAAACTCGCCCCTTGCCAGTCGTAGACTCATTAAGGGATGAGGTGGAAGCTCTCTACCTGAAGTCCAAGAGAGGGCAAAATCCAGAGGACGCCCCGGATGTGATTGGCATCTCCTGGAGGATTCGAAAGCTTCTAGGATTTTTGAAAATGAAAGTGAGAAGGCATGAAGTCAGTAATGTGCCTTCTCCGCAGTATATTTTTGCTTCATGTTCCAAAACAAACAAGAACACATATTTATTGCTGTAACGTTATTAACATTTCCTGAAAATAATAATCCATTTTGTTGCCCATGGATCTCAAAATCAACTTTGTTTTTTTCATGGTACATACATGCACTGATGTGTGAGGTGCCAAGTTTCCAAGACATGTGCCTTGAGCTGGACCCTTCCTTACAGGTTGGGATGGGTTTTGACAACCGGGGTTGAAAGAGCCGATCAATTTAACGTTTTGCTTCATAGAACTGCATGCATGCAAAACGTGTTCAAATCAAAAAACATTAGTTGTAAATGCAAAGCATGTTATATATGGCTGCATTAGTTTGACCCTGCGCAGCTTCGCTAGGAGCACATCGACAAGGTCAACCGCAAGTTGGCTGAGCGAAGGGCAGCGAAAGGATCCAAGGAACTATGGGGGGATGGATCCCACATGAAAAAACACTATTGTTTCCTCTATATATATGCACCTTTGCATGCATTTTTTCATGGTGAACATTTGCGCAGTTTTGTCCTGGGGTGTGATGTGATGTGTGATCACTTGTAAATATGGTCTTCAGATTCTACTGTATATATGCAGATAGGGTTTTACATGCGCACATGGACAAAGGACCTTGAAGACGAGAGTGAGACTGAAGAAGCAGAACACGAGGAATCGGAGGATGAGGAAAACGGAGAAGGTGATGACCCATGTATGGAAGACCATTTTTCCGAGGCAAAGGAAGGTGAGCCAAAACATAACAGTAAGGACATGCCAGAGGTCAGCCAAGAGCCGCAGCAAAGCCCAGGTCAGATCCCAGAGACTGCTGGTTCCAAGACTCAGGATGTCTTGAAGGAACAGGCTGGTGTTGAGGAGGGTCAGGCAGCTGAGAACAAGAAACATGAACCTTCCAAAGATCCTGGTCACAGTGGAGACTCCAGCAGTAACTTGTTTTAAAGATACGATAAACATACAAATATAACTTATCGTGAGTCAGGACATTGTTAATTATTTTTATTGTTCCCAACTAAAGTCAAACGCAAGTGAACACGCATGGGTGGGTGTAACTCTTGCACACATCACATGTCAAGGTAAGATGGCGTCCTTGCGAGATCAAAAGGAGCTTGTATTGGCAAAGCTTGCAGCGCTTTTTGTCTGCAATTTGCTATTTATGATACTGTTATTCAACACTTTTCCGGTCATGATTTTGAACGGGTTCGTCATGTCAAACAAACGTCCTGAAACATCTTAGAAGGTCAAAACTATAGTTTGCAAATGATTCCTGTCTATACATCACGTACCAGTCATCTCAAACTTTCGTTTTACATATTGATAAAGCATTTTTCGTTTCAATACCGTAACCCGGCCAATGAGGCTACGAGCAAATCGAGATGCTGCCCAATCGGTGGCTTCCACTGCTTCTTCGGTTTCCGGGAAACCATGTTCGACAGGAGACCCACACTGATCTGCAAGTGTATAGTCTTTCTTGCGACACTTTGTATATAATATATATACAGTACCGGCTCTACCTTGTAAAGAATAAATGTTATGCTTCAAGGTTCTTTTGATATACACCAAACAGAAAGATTCTTTCTGATGCACAAATGTGTGTCGCAGGAACCCCCAGCAGCAGCGCAGCAAAGGTGTCAATTGATCAGGTTGACACACAACCAGTCGATGTCACAAGTTTGCCAACACCCGCAGAGACACCCCCAGAGGGTTTCATGTCGCCACTGGCCACAGCAGATGACAAGAGATCTAAGTATCAGGTGAAACCAGAACCCAGAGCAAGAACAACAGAAGACAAGAGTTCAGAGGATGCAAAGCCAGAGAAGACGGTTGAGAGAAAAAATAAGCCAGTCACTACCAAAAAGATTACGAAGACTGATGATGTGACGCAAAAAGATCAATTTACAGAAAGCGACCAAGAGGCTGGGATGACTAAAGGTTTGATGTACTGTATGTTGTTCTGCTATCGGGTTAACATATATATCATATATATACACCCACATGATATATAAACTCCTTTTACACATAAATTGCACTTTTTCTCCGTACCTTATGTTGGTTGATTTTTTTTTTGGCTATGCACCATGACAGGCCGAGCCACTTCCAGCAAAGACCACAAGACAAAACCAGTTGGACCAAAAGACACCATGTGAAGGGAGAGGGCGTGCCAAAGGCAGAGGGCGTGGCAAAGGGCGGGGGAAGGGAAAAGGTCGTGGGAAGAGCGATGGCAGTGAGCAGCAATCGGGTAGATCCCGTCCTGGGAAAGCTGGGAAAAGTCCCAAGGGGAAAGCAAAGGCGACAAAGCCACAGAAGAAAAGCGACCCGTGGAATGGGGAGTGGGCAGCTTGGGGTACTGAGGATGCATGGACTCAATATGGGTGGGATGATGAGTGGAATGCAGAGGAGTGGGCATGGGACAGTACTGCTTATTGGGACAGTGCATGCAGCTACAACACTTTGAAAGAAGGTGATGACTCTCATGTCACCCAACCAAAGAAGTCTCGCAAGACTCAGGCAGCAGCCGAGGCCCCAGAGGAAACCAATGGCAAGACACCCAATTCAAAGCGAAAGGCATGCAACAAAACGATTGCGAGCGAGAAGGAGAACCATGAGCAGGAGAACCATGAGGAGGAGAACCATGAGGAGGAGAAACATGACGGGAGGATTAGGAAAACCAAGAAGCAAAAGGTTTCAAAGAAACGCCCTGACACGCATGCACCTGAAGCAGCGCCCGCGACACCCAGAGCCAAAGCAAAAGCCGCAGCAAAGAAAAGATCGCGCAAAGCATCCCCCGAGCCATCCCCCAAAGCAGCACCAGCAGCACGCAGAGCATCGCCCAAAGCAGCCCCAAAGGCAAGCGCATCAGCACCTTCCAAGGCAGCACGCCGTCAAAGAGCAGCAGAACCAGAAGTGGAAGAACCTGAGCAGTCCCGTGTTCTTGCAACTACCTGGAAGGGGCGGGTTGAAGAAATCTTGCGTTTCATGCGCAACTTTTCGCACTTGTCAGAAAAAGATGTGCTGTCCACAGTGCGCAGTTTCCTGGCACCCTTTTTCTCCTGTAGACTCAATGTGTACTGGAAACGACCTGCTGTTGGTTTGCACCACCTTGAAGAGAAGACTGACTTTGGGTACTTTTCGTGCCCCAACCTGGAATGTCCAGCAGCGTTCAAGATGGTGGCCCTTCTCAAGGGTGCTGAAATGCTGGCAACTTGTTTGTGTTAAGACACGCGCTATATATATAATGCAGTGCAACACACATATATATGCTCAAGACAATGCTGTGCAACACATATATGTCCATGATTCATGTGCGTGTTGAATTTACTTTGTTTACTAAGGCAAGGTTTGTGGACGAAGTCGGAAAACGTGAAGAGCTGAATGACGGGCTCAAGGTTACTGAGTACTGGGCAGTACAGAACATGCACCAGCAGTTGAAAAAAATCATCGATGAAGCAGTGTCAAAGTTTGTTCAGGCCCTGCAGCCAGAATCTTGAAAGCTTCAACATGGATTGGATTTGCCACATAGGCCTTCACACTGCGCGCTGTGTGTTGGGCTGGCAAGTTGAGAACAACTTGCACTGGGGTATGCACACAAGTGTATGCGGTGCGGTAGCATGCAGGTGGCTCTTTCCTTTCCAGGTGTTTTGACATCGGGGACTGTCTATCAGCCTCAAAAAACTTAATGTCATGGGTGTAGCATTTTACAACTCGAATTTATGTGTTTTCATACCTGTTGCACCTGGCTGCGGGCTTCTAGAGAGTTGAAGCATGGAGCGTATGGAAGGGCTCGAAACTTGAGATGTCCAAGAATAAAAAGTTCAACATCGATTTATATCATGCTCAAATCTTTGCATTTTTGAAGTTTCCTGTTTGAAAGAATAAATATCATACGTATAATTTTGGGTTTAACAGAAACCAATTTTGATATCGGAGTGTCATCTCTATAGGGAGCTCTTTGCGAAAGTGCTTGGTCTTACATGGACGCGATTCAGCAAGTGTGGCAAAAACAAACTTCGGTGCGCTGAGTGCCAATGCCAAAGGATGAACTAATTAGGGAATAACGCAAATTTAAAATTTAAATCGGAATGCATTGGTCCAAATGTTCATTGACAATGATGCAATCCAAAAAGTTGGATCTTCAAACCCTATAATTTGATATCTGTCATATTGGCACCTCTCCAAAAGTTTCCTGTTGTTTTTATTCAATGGTTCCTCATCCCGCCCATGTGGCCTCCAAGGCTTGGAAGATGGCGGCAGCTGCGGAATAGAGGTGGCCTCTGGCAGGTCCGTGTGAACTCCCTGAAGGTCAAAAGTAAGTTCCGGCATGTTTCTAATGAGGACTGACACTAATGTATATATTCATTCATTCGGGAAAACATGACTTGAGTTCTGAGTTCTGTTGGTACTCATGTTCGGTTGTCGTGGTTTGGAATGCTCTCAAGTCGGACAAGCAGCAAACGATCTGAACCTATATATATGGACTATATAACCTGGCTGAATGAGTCTTTGGGCAAACCTTGCGATGTGACAGAACCATTTACTTTAATCTTCTCTAAAAGGTTTTATGTTTTTTCATCTTAGGTATATACACCTTGCACCAGTTAGCTAACTTGCATCGCCATGATCGACTTGGATGCGCTGCTCTGGCGATTTTGCCAGCTTCGAGTTCCAAAGGAGCAGAACAAATCAAGTGTTTTATCGGGAAGTAGTTTATCAACCATTATTATTTTTTTCTCATATAGATTTTGGAATGTCCCCTTTGTTATTGAGTGGTTGGTGGTTATGATTTTTGATGTAACACTTTCTGGTTTGGTGTTCGCCCCAGACCCTAACCATCTCTCCTAGTACATTACACACACATACACACACACACACACACACACTCCCATGGTTCTTCGGGCAGGAGTTTGCTTTGCTGGTGCTCCTCCTGATTTGGTCCTATGACGTTCAGCAGGCAGCCCGATTGAGAGCAGTTGGTCTCAAACACTAAATAAAGATGTTCTGTCATGAGGTCTGTTACAGCATTTAGGGGCTGGAGCACACATTGGCAATAATAACGAGACCCATTGCACCTTCCAGGACATTTCGTGGCTGGAATTCTTTGCCGGCACCGCAAACCTGACGGCGTGTATGGTCTCAGCCCAGTACAAATCGGCTAAGTTTGATGTGATGTACAACAAGCAGCCTGCAGGTCGCAGGTCGAATTTCATGGATTTGACCCACCCGGCAGGATGGGCGTTTCTCAACTTGTAAGCTTTTGAAACCCAATGTTTCTGAATGCAATCATGTATATAGGAAGATTGCATGCCAGTATGCCACCTGCTAGAATTCAAGAGTCTAGCATTCATATATATATACTTGGGCCTCAGCAATTACAACTGAGGCTGAGCATCTTGTATATTCTACGCGGGGTTGAAGGCAACTTTGGAGCCCACTTCGGGCTGAAATGCTCAAGCCTTTGTAAGATGAACATTGGCACCAGCTTTCGCTCAGCATGTACTTCCATCGGCTATGAGGGATACAAGTCTGTTTGCCAAGCCAATATGCTCCTTGAAAGGACCCAGTTACGTTTGTCCAAAATAAATATATATGTGTGCATTATATATTATCGCATTCGTATTGTTTGACCCATTGTCATAGACTCTGGACTTTCAAAGGTAATAACCAACAAATGTTTCCAATCCTCGCCCGCCAGGACCTGCCTCATGGCACTCCTTTGCACTTGCCAAGGTGGTGTCTGGTCTCTTGAGCAACCTTCGGGAAGTTTGGCTGAGTACTACCCTGCATTCAGGGTTATGCTGGAGGCAATGTTCCGCTGTGGCGGTGATTATGCTGTCAGAATCTTAGCGTGACATTCGCACTGGTTATCTCTATTCCTATTTGTGGAAACATAATTTGTTTGAGGCAATAGTATGGCTATTGGGGGCCAATGTCGTTGGAACGCAAATCAAATTATTGGTTATATATATCTATGCGGCGGTTTCTCATAAGCTTGTGGCAAATTCATGCAAATTCAACATGTGTGCAATTTTGTCCACCCATGCTTATTTCATATGTAGTATTCACATTGGGTGTAACTTCTATAGCTAAGGTGTCTCGAGTTGGATGGTGGATGGGACATTACCAGTCAGCAACCCCGAAGCGCCACTATGGCTATGCAAATAGCCCGGTCATCCACCGCATTGACCGCGGGAAGTTGCAGGGTTGGAAAGATCGGGGTGTGAGAAAGGTAGTGACAGCCGAGAAATACAAAGACAAAGGAGGGAAAAACCGTTACAAGGGAACAACATCGTTGCGTTCTACCGAGATTCTTGAAGCAATGTTCGCAAAATGTTTTTCTTGTTACTTTGATTTCTCTTACAAGGGTACCCACGGCATTTTGGATCTTTTCTCTAATAGCATGGACAACCTAATGACCTAATGATTTGTTTTTCATACCTGTCAACTGGATTCGATGTTTGGGGCCCCACAAAGAAACCAATCAAATCAAAAAGATTTAAAAAGCCACTGTCGCCCTCAGGGTCTACCCGGTCGCATTCGGCCGACACATGTGCGACCTCATGGAGGACATGAAACGCACTCGGCGAGGGCAGCCTCAGTTGCCAAGTGAACTGCCGCCGGCTCTGATTTCATTTCAAAGACTTCAGCCGGCCGATTCGAACATATGGCGACATGTTGGGTTTACCGATGTTTACAATTATTTACGACGTAACAAGAAGTTACAAATACCGCCTCAATGGCGTGATGTTGTGCCTGCTCGAATGCATGAGGTTCAAAGGGATGATTGATATAGAGATGAATTTGCCGAACAATTTTGAATTCGAATCTTCGAAAACAAAATTCGAAACAATTTTATGTTGTTTTTGTCAATCCGTATCGGAAAAAAAAAGGGTTTACTCGGAACCCATACTGAACCCATACCAAACCCATTCTGAACCCGTACCAAACCCATTATTTTGGTGGGAAAACCCCGGGTTTCTACTAAAACCTCGGGTTTTCCAAACCCGTACTGAACCCGTACTAAACCCATATTTTACCCGTACTAACCCATTATTTTTTAATGGGTTCGAGTACCCCCCCGGAACCTCATTTTTGCATAGTTTGCGGCACAATTGTGGTGGGCTGGACTGCCA
Source organism: Cladocopium goreaui (assembly GCA_947184155.2). Lineage (NCBI taxonomy): Eukaryota > Dinophyceae > Suessiales > Symbiodiniaceae > Cladocopium > Cladocopium goreaui. The sequence goes on from CAMXCT020000087.1 coordinate 212,201, forward strand.
GCTAAACCAAAATTCGTGGAAATGGTGCTAGTCGCCTGATACCAATTAAATTTAACTGATGCATTTTCGCATTGAGTTTAATCTCACGGGAGTCCGAAAACAAAAAGAAATTATATCGATGCTTGCACCCCATCACGTTGCCAAATTTTTGGGGTCAGAGACCGTCATCACAGGCACAAAGTAAATACCACCATGCTTTTGGCATTTGAAGCATCATTTTGGTTCAATCTGGATTGGGTTTGCCCTTGGCAAGTGTTGCCAAATGAGTCAACCAGAGTCTAGCCTTACCCTTGGTAGCTGCGGCACTTTACAAGATGGCATTAGCTTCTTGGACCTTTCAGAACAAGAACAATGTCTGTTGAACCAGCTTCAGGACCATTCGTTGTTTTTTGCCAAACAATGAGGTGTTTCAAGATTTTTCTTACAATTAATAATGCTGACTGTATATATTCACATGCTAGATAATATATAACATTAAATAACCATAAATGACATGTTGAATGCGCACCACGCCAGGACATCGATATGGAGATTGACGCCATTTCCTGTCAGGAGAAGGATGTGGGAACTGAAGCAACTCCAGCAACCCAGGTCATACTCCCAGCTTAAAATTCAAGGGGTTCATTCAATAGCCCATCCGTCCTCATTCCCAGGCCATGGAACTGTTGAAAGAAACTGCGCCAGAGACTGTCCCTGCCAAATCCTCAGCTATGGTGAAAATAAATCAAAGCTTCCTTCTGTACATGTGATAGGGACAAGATGAGACAGATCTTTAAACAAGTCAACATTGTATATAAAAGTCAGGCAACATACAGCATTAATGCTTTGTGATAGCAGGAGAAATAAAACAAACCATGTGAGCTCTGTTAAGGCCAGTGAAGAAGAGATTCAGCTTAGCTTGAAGGCGCTTAATGTATACAAACCTTCAGAAATACAAACCTTCAGAAAATGCTTTGCCATTGGCGGGATCTCAAGCAAAGTCGAGTTATGCAGAGTTGAATTGGACTTTCTTTTGGATTGTTGAAGTCACATCTACAACAGTGTTAACACCATCCCGTCAGGTTGGCAATCCACCAGTGCCTGAACCAGCTACTGCGCCAATTCCTACTCCAGTTCGAACCAATGCCGTTGCCCCAAAAGCTGAGACTCAGGATTCTCAGGTGGTCGCAATTTCAGAAACTAAAGTTGATACTGAAAAGTCAAAAGCTGTGGTGGCAACGGATACCCCTGGTGTGCCGAAGGAAGACGCTCAGGCCAAGTTGCAGGTTGCAAAGGCAACGGAACTGGACCAGGCTGATCAGGAAGATCCTGGAGACTCTGCAGACAAAGACAATACCACTCGCAAGGCTTGGGATGTTGAGCCATGTCATACAACCCCATGTTGTTGTTAAATTCGGCTTGCCATGTCCACATGCAAAACTCATACAATATAGTCAGTTCACAGTATACATTTACCATATAATGACTTGAAAAAGAAACAGTTGTCTAGACTGATGGTGAAACATAATGTCAGCCATGTACCATGTGTTATGGATGCACATGGAGGCAAAACTTCGTCTAGCAGCAAAGGCGCGTATCATCCGATGGGTTAAGCCCAAAACCAAACGGTTTGACCGTGCTGCCCCACAGTTCTTGGTTGAAGAGTGGTCGAAAGGGAACAAGGGTGCAATTGCAGATCTTTACTCCCGAGCCAACTTTGATCAGGACAGGGGTGACCAAATCAACTATTTTTTCATGCTGGTGTGTGACCGACTGAATGGTGATGCGAACACATATTTTTTTGAAAGAAAACTATCGCTATATGCTGCTTTTTATGCTCCGTGGCTAGGATGTGTTCCTGAACCAGTTGAAAATTCTGGTGAGCAAGAAGCAGCTGGTGGAATTGACGGTGGACGAAGGTTGGTACTCCGAAGCGGAGCTCAAGGATGATTTGGGTTGGTCTCAGTTCTGTCCCCAGAATTGGTATTCTTCAAATGAGCATTCAAATAGCATCTGACCCTGTCCTCTTCTGCGCCTTTCCTCTCAAGGAACAAGATCGACGGAGCCAAAGCACGATGCATGTCCTTGGGTGACACGCACTACAGGCGTATATCGATCGTTATATCCCTTATACAGTATATAAATTAATATATGATAATATATATGTATCCCTCGATATCTGTTTTATTTCTCAGTATATTGTTTTGGTGTTGTAACAATGAAAAAATCATCCAATCATCCAATGAACAAAACACTAAAATCATGACCTGGCCCCATGATTTCTCAATCGAATTTACATGCTTTGGAACAAATCAACCATTTCATAACTCTTTCACACCATGCATGCAGCGCCAGGAACAACCAATACGACGGTGCCGAAGAGTTTTGGGTAGTGACCCGGGAAACAGGAAAGCGTCAGGAGTCACATTCGTTTGAAGAAACGCATGAGAAGAATGTCAAGGCCATGCCATTATTTTGTTTGGGTCTTGGAAACTCTCAAGTCAGAAATGTTGGTTCGTGCAAGTTTCAATGTGTCAAGTACTTATCATACTTATCAAGCTGTAGATCCGTGAGAGGCTAAGACTGATCCGACTTTCGAGTTGGGAGAGAAGTTCAAAGGTATCGACACTATGAGCTCTCGTGCGGGGAAGGAGAAGTTGGTTCAGGTTACTCCCAGTGAGACTTCACAATCGAAATATGGTCAGGTTCGGGTCCCTTTGCCAACCATTGTCGAACTGTAGCACAGTACCAATTATTTGCATTACCCTTTCCATTTCCAATGCACAAACGCTAGCATCCAACCGCAGTCTTCCCATGCACCCTGCAAGACCAAAGAACGATTCTCGAAGTTTAAGACATCGCTGATGACAAAGAGTGGAAAGTTGAGATCTCTGATCAGGGAGCTCACCACCAAGTATCCAGAAGATGATGGTGCCAAGAAGTTCCCTTGCACTACATATGATGATAGTACATGTGACAATTCCAGATCATATTTGTTCAGCCAAGATTCCAAACACACTTTCTGTATAGTAGCCAGACCGCAGCCCAAAAACGACTTTCCAGCAACGCCCAGGTGTGTCGCCGACCTCAAGAAGGAGGTGCAGACCCTCGATGCGCACTTCGATTCATGCCAGGATGTTTGGGCAAAGGGTGAGTGCGATGGATTCTTCACTGATGTGTCCCTGGTTGGCGAATAAAACACCACAGATTTCTCTTCGTTTTCTGCTGTCAATGTATTGATTGTCATGGCGCGATCTTGGACAAAACATCATAATATTGTTTTAACTTGAAAAAACATGTGCAATACATCTCAGTGCCCACTGCTATGGTCAGAATAGACACCCTTGCAGCAAGGTTCCACAAGGCTGCCGAGGAACAGATGCAGAAAGGAACTTTGGCGTGTGGGCCCCATGCAGAAACAAATTTGCCATCCTTGGTCGGGACTCATTGCTATCCTCCACCCAAGTTGGAAACAATGTTGTTTGAGCTTTCATTAGCCTCAATTGTACTTATCCCCTTACCCATTAGGATTGCTATAAAGTCAACTGCAAATTTGACAGCGTTTCTTAGGTGTTCAAAGGCTGCAGCTGCGGAGTTGAAGACGAGGAGAATCCTATACAATCCTATACATATGTTGTTCCAGCCAAAGAACTGTAGAATTCTATCATGGCGAATTTTGTTTACAAAATGCAATGACCTGACCTGCAATGTCTACTTATTGAATGGTTTGAAACAAGACAGTAACCAACCAAGATTCCATCTCACCGTTTTCTTAAGCCTGTTCAATCCAAGATACTCCTGCACATGTGGAACTCTTCCGCCAGGAGCCGCAAGAAGTTCTTCGAGAAAGCAGAAGCACCTGCTGACGTCCCGGGCTCTAGGAAGCCAGGTGGTGGTAAGAACAAGAGAAAGCATAGGGATGAGGCTGGTGATGTTGGAGCTGAGCCGGCAAGCAGCCAGGGCAAGAAACCGGAAAAGCCCAAGAAATCCAAAAAGGAAAAGAAAGCCTAAGTGCTTCAAATGTTTTGTCTAAGTTCTTGCGTTGGAGGGATGACGTGTTGGTCAAAGCCAAGTGGAGCAAAGTAAATCAACATATGACTGGACTTGTAACTTCTTGTGTCTCAAAGATTGTGCATGGACTTCAACAGATTTCTAAGTTCACTACTTGGCAAAATGACCTGTGAACACGCAACCTCGTGATGAGGATTTGCGTTGTTGCTCTAGCAGCAGCTGATGCACAAGCTAGCAAGCATGGGGGGGTCATGCAGAGAAAAGTCTCAGCTTGGCTTTGTCTTTAGCAGGGATGTGTGCAATCACAAGGCATCACAGAGCTAAACTCTACTAAAGTGATTTCTTCCCAACTTATTTTCGCTAACGCATGCCACCCCATTTTCCATGGATCTCCAGCCAGGTCCCACACCTGGACGCATAGTCCGTGGCTTCTCCAAACGGATTGGCGATGGTGCCAGGAGCTCATCCAAACCTAATCGTGATGAATCAAGTCAGACTGGAAAAGTTAGGGAAGAACAGTCGAAGTTGAGTGTCAGAAGCCTATTTACCTTCAGCATGGTTCGGTCAAGCTGTATATAGGATGTAGTAGTGAAAAAGATTAGGGCTTTCATGTCTCGCATTGCTCCAAAGCCCATGGCCATGGAGTTGGAACACCCAGATGATGAGCTGTGGGACCTATTTACTTGCCATCGTTCAGAATCTTGGTTCGTCAAGTTCATGCAGAAAAAGTGCATCAACAAAAACAAATCATAATGATATGCCATTGATAGGATGTTTTCCAATGTTACTAACATCACTTTTCAAACTAGAAGTTTAAGTTGATCCTCTTGGCAAAGCTTGGAAAGCTTAGGATGAATTACGCCCGTTTCCATGGACAAGACGCAATGGACATGTCCAAGCGGATGATCCCATTGGACCTATCACAGGGGCCCAGGAGCATGATGCACGCTGCATGGATCCCAAGTCGCCAGATCCGAGCACATGTTCAGTTGAAACATCAACACCCAGTGGAATGACATCGTTGTCACCAAGCCCATCTCGTTCATTTGGTTCTTCCTATGATAGCCGTGATAGCTTTGCCTTCCTGGACTACAAGCTTCCCCCTGTCGATTGCTCTGAAGGCCGTGTTATTCAACACGCGAAACAAGTTATGTCGAATTTGTTCAAGAAGCACGACCCCATGATCTTCAAGATTGGGTACACCCACAACCCAGTTTGGCGGTGGACCAACCGCTTGTACGGGTACGTATTGGACAAGCACAAGTACACTAACATGGTGGTAATGTATCAGTCAGATGAATGTCGGGGACCCGCTATGCTTGAAGCATGTCTCATTGACATTTACCGAAGTTTCTTGGTTTGGCTTCGGTCCCATTTTCCACAATATGTGAAACCAATGATCCATTCAGCGATTTTCTGGGGTACAGGACCATCCAAATCGTTAACAATGTTTTGGATTTCTTGGGTCTTAGGTTCTACCACTTTGCCCCGAAGCCCAGGCAAGCCTGGCTGCAAGAACGAAAAATCTGGCGGCGACAGCGTTGCCATTCCATCCTCAGAAAGCAGCTGCAGCTGCGTGTATGTGGTGTATAGATCTTTCAAGTACCCACCACCGGTCAAACCTTTGAAACCATTCAAAGTGATTTCGACTGGTCGAAAAACTTGATTTTAAATATGCTGGCCATGTGTTTTCTTGCACGTACTTTCAAAAAATGATGGGACGTGTTGCGAAGCTGCTTGTAAAAAACGGATGCATGCGTTCATGCGTGCACATGTGCATATCTGCATGAAATCTACCACTTGTCGCATGTAAAAGGTGCATCTTTTGTAAGGGTGCTTGCATTTGTCTCTCTCCATCACAGTAGTAGCATCAACAAGGTCGAATCTACATATATCCTTTGGTTGATTTCCCTGTTTTGCCAAGGCCCCATGCGTCTCCATGGTTGAGACGGCCCGGGACATTGTTTCAGATTTAGGCACAGAGGTTGCTGGGCGATCTGGTGGACTAGTGCAGGTTGCAAAATGCAGCCTTTCCAATTCCGAAAGAGATTGCCGCAGAGTCTTAGTGGGCAAGCACGCCCTGTCCTTGCCAGTGAAAACATCGCAGCTCAAAGACTTTGATCACATACCAATTCTTAGAATTCGAGATTGGTTTGATTTTTTCTTGACGCATTCTTGCTTGCACCTTTTGTGTGGCCTGCAGCAGCCACATCCCAAGCGGGAGGCTGACATATTGACTTGCTTCTGGGAAAACTTTAGGGCATTACGGCCCAGACATGAAATTTTTCAGCGGGCGTCAGAAGGACGGTTGGTCCTGTCTCAGACCTTTCCACTTTTGGTGCACGGTGACGAAGGTCGTGGAAGAAAACATGCTGCGCATTTCGTGATGTCTTTCCATCCTGTCTTGGGAATGGGTTTCAAGAAAAAAGAGAAAAGTACATCGTGGGCAAAGATGGAGTGCAACTTTTCAGGCCACACCTACACCAATCGATTCTTGATTGCTACCATGAGAAAACGTGACTACTCTGACCAAAATGTTGAAACTTGGAACGCGCTCATGGAGGAGGTTGCTGCAGAAGCTGCTTTCATGGCTGACGATGGGGTGGTGGCTTCAAATGGTCTACGCTTTTGGGGGGTTGTGCTGGGCATTGTGGGCGATTGGCCCTTCCTACACAAGTCTGGTGGGTTTTGCCGAAGCTTCAACAACATCCAGAAGAGGAAGACTCAAAAAAATCTCCCAGTTGGAATCTGTCATTTATGTCAGGGGGGCCAGCGACCATACCCGTTTGAACAACTGGAAACGAGACGGCCTTTGTGGAGATCTACAATGTTTGCGGAAGATCCGTTTGTCTTGCCCAACCCTTTGGCCATGAGCCTTTTGCATGAGCCTGGCAAAGAAGCATCCCTTTGGTGCTTTGACTGGTTCCATACTATGCACCTTGGAGTTCTGAGAAATTTCATCGGTTCAGTACTTGCCCTGTTGTCGGACGAAGAACCACAATCAAATGTGGACTTGAGATTCGCAGCCTTAAGTGCTAGGTACAGAAGGTGGTGTCACAGCAACTCCAGGAGGGCCCACATTACCAAGCTCACAAAAGAGTCGATTGGATGGGAAAAAACAACGACTTTTCCATCAGCGATATGGCACAAGGGTGCTCTGTCAACAGTGGTCATGGACTTTTTGGAAGCTCGTTTTGCTGAGGATACTTTTGCACACCAACCACTTCTACAAATGGCGTCTGAGGCGTGCAATGCCATTCAGCGTTGCGCTAGAATTCTCTATCGCTCGGAAGTTTGGCTTTCTCCTTCAGTGTGCAAACTCGTTTCAGAGCTGGGGTTTCAATTTCTACGGAGGTATTCTCAAATGGCTTCATTGGCCAATAGTCAAAACCGATGCCTTTTTGTGTTTCAACCAAAAATACATTGCCTCCACCATTTCATGGTGGAACTCATGGAAGCACACCAGGCCAATGTCAAAGGGTTAAACCCGATGGCATTAAGTTGCCAACAGTCAGAAGATTTCATAGGACGACCCGCTAGGTTGTCACGGCGGGGGACAGCTCAGCGGCCAGTGCTACATAGAATCATGGACCGTTATCTACAGGCAACATACCATATGTTTCTGCAAAATCGGATTTTGATCCGGCCAACTTGATTGACAGTCATAGTTGGTTGAAGATTTCCACAAGTTATATCATTTAAATGATTTGAATTCTTTGTTAATCACCACCATCAAAAAATATCCCGGAATGTGCCCATGAAGTAAGGCCAAGGATCAAATCTCCGTCAGTAATGACAATCAGGGGCATCTAGGGGATGAAGATCAAAAAGCTGCGTGGTCTGATCAACTGTGGCGAGGCAGGCTGAATCGAAACCCCGGGTTTCCCCCGAAAACCTCGGGTTTTTTTGAGAACCTTTATTTTTAAAGGTTTTGGTTTCTCAAGGTAACTATTAATAATGGTTCATGATGGTTAATGATGGTTGATTAATGATGCCACTTGCAATCCCAGAGTCTGTACTATCACGTGTGATCCAAAATCAACGGAGCGGTGTATACTAATGGTGTATACCTGCTAGGTAAGTCCTATCCATCCCAATCACCCAAAACCCCTAGGGTTTTGGGTATTTTGTAGACATACATCCATCACAAAAAAAAATCTCCACCTTCCCCAGACTTTTTTTTTGTTTTTTTCCAGAGGAAAACCCGACCTCTTGTGGTGACATGGCTTTCCTGCAGGTTTCGTCAGCACAGAAAAACCACCTGGCCCAGGTTGCGACTCATCGAGTCGCCAGTGCGCGGGCGTGACTGTGACCATGTTCAGGTGCCAGTTGTTTCAAGCGCGGGATGGGGCCCCCATGGGTGCCCGGCTGCCCTGAGAAAAATGGGGGCTGGCAAGCCCAAAGATAGAGAAAAGACACTCAAAAAGTGATCAATGGCTTTTCAATCCTTTGGTTTTTTTGACTATAAGTGGAAACCCACCCCACATGGTAAACTTCCATTGGAGGGTTGGTTGTTGATAGCCCCAAAATGATAAAATTGTTGGCTCCACTCCATGGACTCGTATGGACTCCATGGGTTCTGCAGGCCTTCGATCGAAGTGCTTTCTTGGATTTCAACGAGCTGATGGAGCGAAATCGCTGGTGCCCATGGGCCGTCTACGGTACTGTATCAGCTGACATTGCTGGGATCTGGCCATGACCTGCCAGGTGCAAATTGACCAAGAAATGGAAGTGTCCCTTTTGCTGGGCGCCCAGCTACGTTACCCGGATTTTTGAGCTTCAAATATGTTTTCTTTCGATTTCATCCCTGCCTTAGATGGTCATCTCCAATGATTCAGATTTGTTTAAAGTATTTTGAGTGACACTTGCGGCTCATACCCTCTGGTAAACTAACATAGCTGCTATGTCAGACATAGCTATTGAACATGGAGAATATATAGGTGGATTTACCATGATTTACCCATTGTTTCAATGGTGGATCTTTCCATCGTTTTTTCTAAACGTTTACCAGGCCGGGTCAGCTAAGAAGCGATGCTGCCGCTGGCAGAGTTCCAAGTCTTCTCAGGTGGCAAACACATCCGCAGTGCCAACGACTTGGTTCAGGCCACAGATCTCCAAGAGATGTCCCCTGGCGGCACCAATTTGAAACAACACGCAGAAATTCCATGGGATTGACCTATTTAGATCCATTTAGGGTATCTTTAACAGTAACAATATATATATATAATATAATAATAATGATAATAATAATAATTATTGTTATTATTAATATACATTATTATATTATATATATATTAATATATATATATATATATATTAATATATATATATATATTAATATATATATATTTATTTATTATTATTATTATAATATATATATATTATTACAATTATTATATATTCTTCTTCTTCTTCTTATTATTATAATATATATATATATGTATGAGGGGCGGCTGGGGTTACTCCTGTGATAAGAGGAGGATGTTCAATTTCTACGCCCCTTGGCAGCGATTTCTTTCCTTTCCGCCTAGGCTGGATGAAGTTAAGCTGACCCAGTCGGATGTGTTCCAATCTCAGCATCCCCAATGACTGGGCCCAAAATTCGCGACGGTTTTTGGACATATCCTGTATATTGAACCATGTTTGGACACACTGGGACCTCGCAAAGAGGTGATAGCTGCCGTATGTTCAAGTCATTTCTCAAAAGTTGGGCAACCAATCCACCGAAAAAGACAAGCACAAAATGCTGGAGATGGCGTATCTGCCTGCAGCATCGTCCATGCTCAGGAACTATGCAGTGCTCCATCCTGACGGGCAGTTGTCGCTGCCTTCCAGCAGCCAGCCCAATGTTTCGGAGCCGGTGGCAGCGGCAAGAACCTCAGTCAGGAGTTTTTTTTTACCTTGTGCCGGCCCAAGAGGATATTTTTTGATCAGCTAGATATATGTAGATATCATCATGAATGATATATGCACACAATTGCACACACATATATATATATATTATATTTAAAATATATGCATGTATAATATTTGCATATATAGTGATATATCCATATAGAACATATACATATGTCCATCCCAGACATGTATGTATATAGTATCTATATCAGATATTATGTATGAGTACATTTCTTTTGACGTGTTTTGTTTCTTATTTCCTACTTAATGTCTGAAAAACCGATCCCATGTGATGCCCCATCAATTGAGGTGGATACCTCTAGTGACGAAGAACCAAGCCAGCCACAAGTTTGTGACATGGCAGATGAAGACGGTATGCCGCAATGCCTTGCTTTCCTGTATTTTCCTGTAGTCGTTTTAGTCAACTTTAGTCGTTTCAACTGGGTTTCATTGCTTTCCGGGTAGATGACCTTTCTCATTTTTCGGACCTTCCCAAGGGGGCCAGGGTGTTGAGCAGCATGTGATCCACATTTCGTTTTCTCCTGTCAAGCCAGATTCATACTTTTCTGGCCTGCAAAGCCTTACCCATGAGCACACAGACATGGCAGATGAAGACCTCCTATTTAAATTTTGTGGATGCGGGTTGCGTCTTGAACATCGTTGCAACATTGTGATGTCACGTTGCTTACGCTGTTGTATCCATATTGATTGTAGTAGTAAATAGACAAGTTTGGTGGACTGACACTTTATTTTGGATCCTCGCAAGGCAACAGCTATGCTGGCACCGAAACGCCTCCCAAAGAGAGGCCCTGTAACGTGATTTGTGGCCCCCGCAATACCAATCCAAAAGGGAGCTAAACTCAGTTTCTTGATTTTTGTCATTTGACCCACTCCAAAATGGACGGTCTCCTGAAAGTTTGTGGGTCACTGGTTTGCTACACCTAGGATGAATTTTGCAATCTTTGGGAAATCCCTCATGAATGGACATATCATGATGGTGACCTGCGGTGTCCATCCCAGTACAAGTCACGACCCCTAGTAACTAGTAACCAAGCCATTTCAATCGAAAATTCCACACACACACATTCCACAAACATCTCCATTTGCAAGATGATGTTCTCCTAAATGGTAATTTGCCAAGTGCGTTCCATGATTTTCCGTTGCATCCTGTCCGTACCAGGCGCGAGGATGCTGCGGTTTCAGTGGCAGCCAGAAGAAGGTCGCCCAAAAAGACGGCCAGCAAAAAGGTGCCAATTTGCTGATGAAACTGCTGAGAAATCACCCGTTTTTGCTGGTGATTTAACAAACATTTAAGGTGAACGCCAAAAAGTGGCGTGGTGGTTTGCCTGGCTCATTTTACGGTGAAGCAACCCCACTTCGAACCTTAGAACTGTAACTATGATAAATAACTATCCAATGATGAGGATGGTTAGGAGGGTGCGCAGGAGTAATACAGGAGCTATGGGTATCAATCCCTATAAACCGGGATCAAACCGGGAACATCAAGATAAATAAGGAAGTTTTTTCCTACAATCGTAGGACATGGTCTCATCCCGAACATGCGCTAGGTGACATCAAAGAAGGAAAAGAAGGCTGCTCTGGCTGCTGCAAAAGCCATAGGCTCAGTTCGCCGAAGCTACAGTAGCAGCGACAAAAAGATGGACAGGTATATGCCAGGATACCTCTAATTTTGTTAAGTAATTAATATCATTAGTTGATCCGTGAATCACACCACTTCGAATCGGCATCGAAAGTCTGATCGCTTCGGCTGAGGCAGCTTGGGTTGAGCGGCAGCCGGGTTCCCAGAAATTGGATTGATTGCCCATCTAACCACCTATTGCCATTGTGAGCTTCAAAAGCGCGTTACATGGGATGCATTTGGCCAAATCGCAGCGAACTCAAAGAAGTCTCACCATATCTCAGCATAAACATTCATAAATAGCAAAGGGTCGACGAAATGGAACTTGAAGGAGCCAAGAACAAGCTGCAAAACTGGCGTTGCAACACTCAATCTTTGCGCATGATGGTTTTTTAATTGCCCGGTGTTTTGATTATTTTGTTCCACCCTTGCACGAGACGCGCTCGCATGAGGCAAGGCAGTATCCTCTCTTACTGCCCGGGACCTTAGATCAGATCTGGATCCCTTCAGTGTGATCAGAATCTGCGGCAACATATGAAGCCAAGTAAAGAGCTACCCTCTGGTAAACTAACATAGCTATTGAAAATGGCCATTGATAGTGAGTTTTCCCTTTTAACATGTTGATTTTCCATAGTTTTTTGTATGTTTACCAGGGGGAAAAATGTTGGAAGTGTGCTCTCCAAACAACCTCGAAAAACGACTGCCGAACCAGGAGGCCTTTCCCCACTGATCACAAGTGATTTATGGTGGCTGCAGGTCAGAAGCAGCAGAGTTGAAGACAGGCCATGATATCAGGATGAATGAGGATGTATGCCCTATGGATCCTATGGGAATCCACATGTGGACCACCCGGATCTCCTCCTATAGCTGAGCAAAAGCAGATTATGCCCAGAGAAAATCCCCGGCAGATCAGGAGTTGATTCTGGCCTTTCTCTACTCTCAGGTGCGCAAAACATGTTGGCATATTTTTGCAGAACTGCAATGTTGCCAAACCTTGAAGTGGCTTGAGCATCCGGCAAAAGTAAGCGTGTTTGGAAAACAGATCCATCTTTCAGCAAACAGTTGCTTGCAGTTGTGAGGGACTTTCCAGCCAGAACCGCTGTAGGAGTGTGGCTAATCTGCTTGGGGAAGAGCAGTACATCATTTGGGGACGGAGCGTGGGGAAAAAGCAGACCCCGTGGTGCCTTGCAGCAAAGGTTGGTGAGATCCTCTTCACATCCCTTCACTAACTTCTGTTTAGCTTGGGAACGTGCATCTCCCTAACAAATTTAGTGCCTGAGCATTCACCACTGGACAATGAGTGCTGGTTTGTGATTGGAATTTGCGATGACAAGAAACCTGATCAGCATGATTTTGCATCAGCAGACATGCTACATGTCACACATGCCAACTGAACATGTGCCCATCCCCGCATCTTTGGCTAAAGCCCCATCCAAAATAGACCTCGACGCCGCGGGCGCAGCCGGCGCAGCTGCGATGGCGAGAACGGCACAGGGCCTGAGGTTAGCGGCACTTTGCCAATGCCTCGTTTTGGCATGGATGGCTCCCCAGAGGATGACCTTCCTTGCACCGGCCACTGGCTTGGGCTCTGCCAGCTCCATTGGAAGGGCGCCAAAGGTGGCTCGGCAATTCAAGAATGCGCCCCCAGAAGAGGAAAAGAGCAAGGATGCCTTGGAAGATGTGTGGCGATACATTGGTGGATGGTATGAGATCAAGAAGAGTGAAGATAAACTCTACTTCAGGGAGAACAACCTTCAAGGAGAGCTAGTGGCCCAGGATGACTGGCTTGTAGCGGAGCTCGCCCCTGCCGGCACCATCCGGCTCAAGCTCGGCCCTTCAGGAAGGGAGGTTTTGTCCAACTTCAAGCCAGCAGATACAGACACCTGGGGTGACACCATCACAGCTCTTAGGGAATGGGAATCTTTGACCGAAAGAACCGATGCCCTGAAAGGCACCTTGAGTGGTGCCACCTTCGATGGCACCGTGGATGGTGTCACCGTGACCGTGGATGGTCGTCAGCGCCCCGTGAATCTTCAGATCTCCGAGGCGTCGATGGATGGAGCCAAGCTCGGCCAATTGATCAAGGAGGCACATAGCGAGGCGGTGGGAAGATCTATGGAGGCCATGACGGAGAACCTGCAGGAACTCTACGCCTCCCACTTCTCCGCCAAAAAATAGGCGCCATCAGCCAGTAGAAACACGGGAAACACCCCCGGAGATTCCTCCGGAACATTGGCACCCAAAAAGGGTCAAAAAAGTGAGGGGCGTTCGTTTCTAATGTCGATTGATGCAAGTCCCATGTGAAATCAAACTAGGCTTGTTGGTGGATTTTTTTGGTGTAATTATCAGAGTTCATTGCAACGCAGAGAGCTTGCTTGATCTTGCATGGCTCCGCAGCACCTTTTTTACCGACAGTGCAGGATGCAGGTAACATTGTTGGAGACTTGCTGGCAAATTGAGCTAAGCAACAAGAACGAGGTAAATGAAATGATGCCAAAGTGCGTCGGAACACAAAGTCACGCAGCTAGCTCTAAGAAAAGCCCCAGTCTAGGTGCATCGTTTGTCTCGGGCCGCGGCTTTTAGCGAGATGTGATTCAGCGGTTTTGTGCTGCTTGAGCTGGGTCCTTAGCAGCCAATGGGACACATTCAACCCTTGGGTGCATATCTTGCCGTTGCAAGCAATCAGGAATGTGCCAAGAGGATCGTGTGATCACTATAGTGATCTTTGGGTCGCACCAAAACATCAAAAAAGACAACATGTATCAAAATGTATATATCACGACAATTTCTTGGCAAGGTGGAGGATCATATATGGATCATATAGGATCCATCGTTACGCTGGGGTTTTCTAGGGCCTAGGGGTTTTTCCTATCCAAACCCACCAGCTTCCTGCCGAGGACGAGATGTCCGTGCCAAGTCTGGAAGATCTTTTGGCCAAAGGCTCAGGATCAGGCAGAATTGGTCTGAAGCAAAACTTTGGACACAAGAAAAAGCCACCAGAAATTTGGATGGTGAGGAACAATATGTCAACAATTGTATGATATTATATGTATATATATATATTTATACATATGGGAAGAACAATGGTTTCCGCTACTTTTGCCTTACAAACTTCGAGCAACTCAGGGATTTGGGGATCGAGTGACATGAAATCACGCCAGGGGAATCGATCCGTGTGCCCTCCGCTGCCCCCATCACTTGGCTGGAAAACCCAGTGGCCAAGGCCGAATTGGATCGGCAAGAGGAGCTGGATGCGATTGAGGAACAACCTGAGGCAGCCTGTTGCACAAGCTGACGGATCTTTAGATGTTGAAAGAGATGCAGACATGTGGAACAAGAATATGTTGTGAATCATAATATATACATATAGAGTGCTGTACAGTATATCAATGTAAGTACGGTGATCAGTGATGAGGTCGTCATATGATATTTCTCATCATGGCTCTCATGTAACTGTGACAAGAGCACCCTGCTTATAGGTTTCAATACCTGCCAACTAGCGCAGAATTTCCGCTACTGCACTGCATAGAATTGCGAGTTCATGTGTGCCAAGTGCCAGGTCCCAGATCGAGCCGAAGTTCAGGAAAAAAGCCATCCGGATCAGATCCAACAGCCTGAACAGCAACAGCAACAGCATGAACAGGAAGGAGGCAGTTCTGCTAGTCCATGCCTCATCCCGCCATCAACTTGGACGCATGATGTTTGGAAGGGCTCATCTCAGCTAGCCCAGGCGCTGCCGTGAGAACAAGGCAGGGAGCCCGAATGCACTTGCCGACACTCAATAGACTGAACTGTACAGCACCCTCCTCGCATCTGGGTGCGATCCTTCGATTGATTATAAAACAGATACACACACAATCACACACACACACATAATCATACACATATGATATATATATATATAATTATATATATACATATTATTACTGTATATATGTTTATTATTATACACGCATACTTATTTATTTAACCATAAGGTGATTTATGGGACTTTGAAGTGCATCAAAGGCGATTTTGATTTGTATATTCCAAATCTGGGACTTTCCCGCTGTTATCACTTCATCCAAGCACTGTTCGGGGGTTCCAAGCAAGCGCGAGGAGGGGCGGGCGCTTCTCCGATTTGCTTGGCTCCAGTAGCGTCAAACCGTCGGGGCCCAAGAGTTTCCATCGTTATATTTGAAGGGACAGGTTGAAGGTTGAAACTGCTGAGTGCTTTTTGAATGTTTCACTCCAGTGTTGAAGCTACCAGCCAGAGGTACATGCTAAAATCATAATTACATCCAATATTTGAGATCGAAATATACCGCCATTACACAAACATGCACATATTTGCATTATTTGCAGTATACAGTGCACACACACACATGCACACTATGGCAAACACGTCCCATCATATCCCTTTGTTCTGTTAGCTTAAAATCCCCCTATCATATCCCTTTGTTCTGTTAGCTTAAATCCCCCTTCATATCCTCGTGTCCGAAGCCAGGTCAGCGGCTATGCCGGCGATGTCCCGCGACGATGGCGATGCCTCTACGCGCGACGATGAGCGTAGCACAGGAACGGGCCAAGTGATGCAGGAGCCATGCTGGTGATGGGGTGGATTATGGGATTGGGTTGGCGGTCCAGAAATGATGAGCATTGATGATGGTGCTCATATGAAGACGGGAAAACGAGACAACAAAATGGGATCAAATGGTTTAGGAGTTAGTTTGGATATTCGAATCATTGGAGATGTTGCTATTCCTGTCCACTGGGATTATTGTGTAATGTAACGTGGTGGTTGTTGTCATTTTTCTGATGGCGCGTGGTGAATCATGGAGTCGGAATCGATGTACATGTCGCCTTCTAATTTTAAATTGGATGTTTAGGGGCCACCCAAAAGATGGAAATGTGTTTCCAGGATGTTATAGATGATGTTTCCCGCATCATTTTCAGGTTTCTAAGTTGTTTGTTTCAAATTGAAGGTTGCGGTGCTGCAATTACTTGTCATTTTGTGACATCTAGTGACATCTTGTGACTATGATATCTACCCTCTGGTAATTTAACATAGCTATTGAAAATCACCATTTTTAATGGGAAATTCCACTATTAATGGCCATTTTCAATAGCTACGTTAAATTACCAGAGGGTAACACCTTCCCATGATCCCTGGTCCCACTAGGAAGGTCCAGGATTCGCCATGTTCCCCAGGAACATCACAGCTCCAGCTCGGAGGCGAACGGTTCCAGGGTTGGAAAGGAAAATTTTGTGACCGGCGAAACAGTTCCGTTTTTTCTGGGGCTCACGTGTTTTGTTATTGTCATTATATATAATATATATATATATATTTAATATAATATATATATATATATATATCTTGGGAATTATATACAACAACGTTTCTCAAAATCCTTTTCGAAGCGAGGGGTTGAAGTTTTTCTGTCGTATTTTGACCCCGCGTTACTCCATTTTCTGAATTTCACCCAAAAAGAAATGGCGGAGACGGAGAAGTTTGGACAAAAGCAGTGTTTTTATTTTACATGATTCGTTGCTGCAAAGCTGTTTGCTCAAATACGCCACGCCAATTTTGTCGTTTTGCGATCAGGAAGCCGAGGGCTTGTTACGGGTGACGGTGCTGGCCTGAATTGGGAACAGATGTCTCAGAGGTGTGCGACCAGAAGAACAAAGCTCTCTCTTTAAGATCGAACTAAGGAATCAGTTGTTCAGTTGCCAAGGAGCTTCAGCAGCTGGACGAGGTAGATCCTGAACGTCAACGTGCGCAGGCGAGAGGATCGCAGGTGGTACTGGGAAATCCCGGAACATCGGAACTCAATGGACGTTTATAGCTGGGAAATGCTGGGAAATGCTGGTAAAATCATCAAATGAAATGGGGATTTTTCATTGCCGGTACTGTTTTCAGGGGGGATCCTGTTGCCCAAAGGATCCAAAGGATCCAAAGGCAAAAGACGACTCAGCAGACAGCTGGCAGAAAGCTGTGGAGATGGCGATGGAGAGAGAGAGTGGAAAGCGAAAACAATACAGTCCTGAGCAACCCGAAAAAGAAGATCAATCAATCTTGGGGGCACACAAGAAGATCCCACCTATTTTTGGAAGCAACATGAACCAACAAAATCACGCAAAGCAAACCCGAAATAAGGATGGCTACTTGAAGGCCATTCAGATTTCTGGTGGTGCTAAGCTGCGGAGTATTGCCATTCGCAGAGGTCCCCCGCAAAAATTAGGCAAATTAGGCAAAAAAAATGCTGCCTCATCCTGCCAACCATTCTCGAGTGTGTGAATCACCATTCAAAAATATTCAATGGGTAAATCAGGTAAATCCACTATTTCTATGGCCATTTTCACAATGAGTTGCGCAAAACTCCTACCTTTCCCAAAGCAACTCGTCCTCATTTGCCAAGTTTGATCCATTAAACCCCTCGAAGGTCGAAGCGGCTGCCTTTGAGGAACGGCAAAGGTGCCATTGCATGGTTCTTTGGGGTATGTAGATCGTACTAGATCATGGCTTTGTTTGAAAAGCGGGTGAAACAAAAATGGAACCCAAAAAAGCCCGATGGAATATCATGGAATATCACCATTAAATACCAATATGTCATATAATGTCATATAGAATCATCTATATATACATATATATATAGGTGTTAAAACATGTTAAAACTGTCTTCTATTCAGGTGTAAACGGAACCTCAGGACCTCTTGCGACGCTTTATTCGATCCAGGAAGGCGAAGGAAGAAGCGGAAGAACAGGCCAAAGAGGTGGCTGATTTTTTTCGGGGCTCCGTTGAAGTCGACCACAGCATTTCCAGATTGCACATCTAAAAAAACAAATCCGAGAACCACATATCATGTGTGTATGCTGTGTATATGTTACCAGTTACAAGGTAAGTTACAAGTACCAAATCTTTCGTGAATCCTGAAACAGATGATACCATATGAAATCCTTTCCATCAATAAATCTTCAAGGTTAGCGGCGCCTGTCCGCGGCAGGACGAGCGTCGCCGGGTGGAAGCCGCTCGAGAAGCGTCGGGGGAGCCAAGCTTGGCGAAAAGTGGCTGTGGAATGCGAAAGGTTTTCCATGGTTTTACTGTATATAAACAGTTTGTTTCCCATTGTTTCCCCCCATTGGGGTCTTTTGTTTCGCCACTTCTGTCAAGTGTAAACAGGTGATGTCTGGAGTGGTAGTGTGAGGAAAATTGAGGAAGCCTGTTTTCCAACAATAGTATTTAGACCGCTGACGGGACTCCTAAGTGCAAACGAGATGGCTATAGACTATAGACTATATAGATCGATCTATATAATAGACCATATTTTTCTGGATTCTGGAGTGAGCCCCCAAAACCTGACCTATGCTGTCCTAGAATTGTGCCATGTGAAAATTGTCCTTTAGCTCACTACGCTCACTTACGATGATTCAACCCCCAAATCATCCACGTCATTGGACAATTTTGGCATTGAAAGCCATGGTTAAGATGGGATTCCCATCTTAGGACCCCCCATGTGTTAAAGCACTAAGTCACCTTGGAAAGTAGCACCTCTCGGAGGTGGGAACGCCATCGCATGGCCGCAGAAGAGGCAGAGGCGGAGTCGGAAACCATCGGAATGACACATTTGGAAGCTTCCTCTACAGTATATATATATACCTTGAGAACCAAAACCCGCAGAAATCTTAGGGTTTGAAAAATACCCGAGCTTTTCTGACAAAACCCGGGGTATTTTAGCCCATTCTGAAAGTACGGGTTAGGTACGGGTTAGGTACGGGTTAGGTACGGGTTAGGTACGGGTTAGTATACGGGTTAAGTACGGGTTAGGTAAGTACGGGTTCAAAATCAATACCCGAGGTCTTCAATCGAAAACCGAGGTTTTCTTATTTTTTCCAAAATACCTCAGGTTCTTGCGTTGACCCGAAGAATTCTTAGGGTTTTGGTTCTCCAGGTATATATAGTTTATTTAATTACTTTGTGAAAAGATTGCAGGAAAGATGGGAAACTTCATGTTCACATAATGTAGTTAAAACAATCATTAAAACCAACCATGACTGGGAATGGGGAAAATACCACCTATATAGGTGATTTGGGGGGTGGTTTATGATTGTTTTACCCACATCCATGGGGAGTGCGGAAAGTGTAGGCCATGTTTTGTTCGTGCTGCGTGCTCCAGGAAAGACGCTTACGCGCCAACCGCCCAGCACTCAGAAGATCCCTGCGAGAGTCCAACAGTTCGCTGTCGTGCCTAGGGTTTCTATCCTGAATGGTTATATAATTCATCCAAAACGCAGCCAAGACAAAACATAGCAAGCTGTTAAATGACCGGAGGGTATCCAACTAAACATATATATATACCTTAAGCTTCAATACACGCAAAATTCCTAGGGTGTAACCATTTACCCATACTTTCCAGGGGAAACCCGATGTTTCCAAAATGCACCAAAATTGAACATCTACAATATGTTTAAAGATCCACTTATACTTGAAGTTGAAACCAGCTGTTGCTGTCTGGTTCATTTTCGCCCGCTGCATGTGACTTCTTGGGGGTGAACAACGCGTTCCTGGGGCCAGTGCCTGGGCCTGAGCTCACATCCGCACTGCCAAAGACAGGATAAATATATCAAATCATGGCATATATTGCGTAAGAATATGTAAGAACCGCTGTAAACAATTTACATAGGAAATCAAATTTATGACCGGTATAATGTTCATGTTGCATTGATCATCGTTTGGCTTTTCTGCGAATGTACCCATACCTAATCCATTGGTGGTAGGCACCTTTTAGGTACCTTTGAATCACCCTGCGAACTTGTAATCGTCCTACCTTTGTCCTGCGTGCAAGCCGACTTGGCCTGCCCACAAAATCTTCGTCACACTGCGTGCTCCACGCCAAAGGGTTCATAAAAAACTGAGCAGATTGGTTTTCCAAAGAAGTCAAAAGGGCCATCATGAGGTGATGGAACGCATGCCCTTTGGGCTGTATGATGTACAATGCCCTGTTTTCTTGCATGCGAAGATCAGCCAAAGAATCATAGCGTCTCAAGAATCTAAGTCCCAGGTTTGCAATCAGCAAAGCATCAGTGCGAGTAAGAAAGAGCGGACGTGAGTAGCAGATGCGAAGGCATTCGTTCACTGCAGCAGCAGCTTCAAATGATAATTTGAGAAGCGGTTGGTCACTAAAGTCATGATTTCTGAAATTGTTTTCCACAAAAAACATCAAACTTGCAGTGAGATCTCCCTTGCTCCAGGCCCCCACAGGATATACTGTTGTCTTTGGCCAAGTAATTGTCTCCTTGCTCAACTTCTTCAGGTGAGCATTGCGTTTTGCAACTCGACACCAAGTAAAATATGATTGACTCAAATTCTCAAACCTTTCATCCACATTGTTCCCTTCTTGGATTTCTGACAGTAATGCCAAGTATGATCCCAGAAACTGACGCCCAACACCGAGGTGGTAGCAATGGAACATATCAAACTTCCAAAGTTCTGCGAGCTTTTCAGTATCATGAGGAATGACTTGAAAAGGCGAAGGGATGCTGAAAGGTGATTGTTCGTTCAAAGTGGACATCCATAGTGGTCGACGAGTACCAATTTGTTCATAGGGGATATCAATCTGTCCTGCGCGACATAGATGACACACCCCTGCTGGGGGAGTGCGAACAGTCAGCCGTTTCTGAACATGATTGAAGGTCCTATTCAGATTGCCACTTTTTTGGAGCCATGGCCAATCACCGCAAATGCCCAGCATCATGCAACGATAGGTTTTTCCAGAGTGTGGATCTTTGACGCCTGTAGTTGCCAAGAATTCAGCTTCTTCTGCAGCAGCTTTCATAAGAGCATCGAACACATCTTCTCTCTCACCAGTATACCAGTGTTTTGGCATACATCCAAAAAGAAAGCGGTTTGTAAAGGTGTGACCTCGAAAAGACAAATTGTGTCGCACATAGCGGGGCTTGATTCCACGCTTTTTTTCCCATCGTCTTTGCGGGTTCGTTCCTCTACCCAACAGCCCGTGAAAATTTACGACCATGAATGCTTGTCGCTTGGCCCCTCGGCCCTCATCACCATGACATACAATTGGAACTGTAGTTGCAAGATCTACTTCCCCACGCGCAGCCATGCTATATATAGGATGAGTTGGGTTTTGGTGGCGAAATCGCGACCAAAAAGAACTTAATATAGCAGACTCTCGATTTGCATCAGGAGCCATCAGCCCACACATCATGTGAAAACAGTTGTGTTCCAGAATGTAAGCCATCCAATCACGCAGGCGTAGGATTTGCATATCAATTTCTGTTGTGTTCACCTCCAGCTTTGTCATTGGGATTGGCAGGCCCAGCCCAAAGGAATCCAACACTCGATGAGAATCCCTCTCTGAATTTTTTTCGTTACATCGGGCGATATTCAGCAAACCCGAAGACTTTTTTGCTGCCTCCACTCCAATGTCAGCAATCACACCACGGGCCGACCTGATCGTAGATCTACAAGTGGCCTCAGCGACGCGATAGCAGAACGTGATAAATACATATAAATACTACTGCGTGTAAATGCTTTCATATTCAATGCGATGGTTTGCATGTTATTTGTACGGGGCTTGCGTTTGAGTTGACCCGCTCATATATGGGTCAAGATCCAACCGCTCTCTTGAGATGGAATTGTCAACTTTATGTTTGAGCAACTGTAGTCAGTGACAATCCTGTGAACACAAATCATTCCTTTTTCTTGCCCAATCGCTTGCTTTCAGCAGTCATGGATCTGGCAACCCTAAAGACCTAAACTGCAGCCAAAGGTTTTTGATACCCCAGTGGCTTGATCGGTGGTGGAAATTGGAATGACCTGTACACGATATAGGTCATGTACAAAGCTATGCCCGAGGTCGAGTGGTCCTTGACTGTGTCCCCGCCGAGCTTGACATTCCGACATCCAGGCTCGCCTCAATGGGAGATGTGGCAATCACCAACAAAGAACAGCACTAGTCTAACTTATCACTTTTAAATTGTTACAGGGATTGGCTAACAAAAAAAAACTGCTGACTGTAAATCGTGCAGGTGAGTCACTGCCAAATTTCTCAATCAAAGCTGCCTCCAACATAGCTGGGGAATATGGCTCTTGTGACATGTATATCACCACCATGTTGCTCCACCGGTCTTTCGAGCTAGAGTAGCCATACACAGAGTTGGACCATCGCCAAGAAGGGCTATGCGTGAATCCCACTTTGAAAATCATAGGGGAATGCGCCTTGAATAGCCTTTCAACTGTCAAGACTGAATGCCGCAGAACCTTGCCGGCAGGTACTTCGATCTGTGGAAGATCAAAAGAGATGCACTGCAAAGCCTTGCTCTCAGCCAGCTCTTGAGCAAAGTGTGGAAAACATCGTTGGTAATCATCCAACATTGCAGTAAAACGATCCCTTCGTTGAAGGGCATTTTTCTTCTCATCCAGTCCAGAAGTTTCACTTACATCTTGAACAGCAGTGTGAGTAGGCAATGGTTTGCCACCGCTATCAATGTCAGCAGCACCGTGTTTTTTCCATGGGAATGGAGCCGCATGATCCTTACATCCCAGGACATGTTGGAGGGAAACCAAATAGAAAAATATAGAAAATATGTTTACCCTTGATTCGATTTGTGTTTGCGTTGTGGTTGGTGCCCAAAAAAACATACCTGGGCAAAGCGAGTTTCTGAACGGTGAGAAGTCAAGAGTTCCAGCAGCCAATCTTCAGGACTATCTTCACGTTCCATGTTTGCTAGATGCATGCAACATGCCTCAAAGCATCCCCAAAAACTTAAAGCCAAAATGATAGCGATCATGAGCAACAGCAACTTGATAGCAAGACAGAGAAATCCTGGCAACCCAAGTTGAGGGACCGGGCCCCTTGGCTAATCTCTTGGCTTGCTCCAGTAAGCGCATTTCCTGGCTCACCTGGCATTTGTTTGCGAGGGCTCCACCACATGATTATGAATCACCATGTATACACATAGGTTCACTCACCGGCTTCATGGTCTGAAATTCTTTCTATTCATATGAGCCGTAATTATGTCAGCATTATATTTAACACAGAAAAGGTGACTGTTATGTATGGACTGTTTTGTTCAGCTGCTTCACCGGCCCCACCGGTGTTCTTCCGAGGTCGCTGCAAGATGGATGCCACTTCAGGCACTTTGGGCTGCGGCAAATGCCACGGGCTCACACAAACTAAGATAATTCCCATGAGCGCCACTCACACATGGCATTCCCATACTGAAGAGCTGATAAAACTGTTGGGTATCAATTGGGAGAAAGAATTCGGCATAGAGTCTTGGTAAACCAATCAAACTGCCAAGCGTTCTATGTGGCACATCATGATACCGGCATGATCTTATTGATCAACTATGGTGACAAAAGTCAAACCCGCATGGAGAGATTCTACTTGGCCTTTTTGGCCTTCTTATTGGGCTTACCATCACCGTTGTCAGCGTCATCGTTCTTGCTCTTCTTGTCCTTTTTGTCCTTCTTCGTATCTGCCTTTTCAGTCTTACGCTTTCTGGTCTGGTCTCCCTTCGATTCCTTGTTCTCATCATCCTTGGAATCCTTCTTGGCCTTCTTGGTCGGCTTGTCCGGTTCCGATTTCGTCCAGAACTTCTTGAAGTTCCTGATGCTAGCTGCATTAAAAAGAAAATGACTTGAGTATAGGGGCTTTTCCCGTGATTGATCACCCGTATGTTGATTCTGACATATCAAAAATCATCAAACAGTAGAGTGACCTAAGATACACATCTATACAGGAGTTGAGATGAGTCAGCGCATGCACCCGTTGTGTGGCAGGCCAATGTTACTGCCAGTCCTCGCTTTCATCTCCGCAGCCGCCGCCTTGGAACACCTGGGCAGTGGAGTGCAAAGTCTTTAGGATTTAAAGTTCTGAAGTCCCCAGCAAGAAAGGTAAGGATAGGACTGAAGGTTTGCTTCCTTCATTCGCTCCTCAGCCATGGTCCACCACCTAAGTTCAGATCTTGATGGATAAAAGATGATAAAAGTATTGACTAGTGACTGATGGTTTTGAAGATGCTCAACCCACATCAAAGGGGATATGTTTTTCAATTGTAGATGGATACAGGGGTGGCTGACAAGGCGCTTTTCTCCAGTGAATTTCTCAGACTCACCAACGCACCACACCTCTTGGCACTTGTCGTACTGACTGTCCATGTTCTTTGCGTGGTTCTCCAGGTCTTTCATGGCCCTTGGGCATCTACTATAGGCCACAGCTTAATAGACTTGATATATATGACCACCCATAGATGACCATACGGCCGTGCATACATACACATGACCACCCATGGACACAACCCATGTACAGTGACTCCAGTTTTTTCATGCAACAAAGGGGCTTGGCACAAGCTTCGTCAACGTATTTCCCAGAACACTCTCTGATGATACTGCGAAGCTTCCCAATCTTGGTCAACATTGAAGCCATCACTGTGCGAAGAGCATCTTTGGTCTGTCAAGGATAGAGAGATGAAGCAACAGCAAAACTCCAAAAGAAAACAAGAGCAACACTTCTAATCAAAATTATGGGGAATATATTTATTTGAGAACACATGGAGTTTTGATCACACAATGCCTGCTGGTACTTATCTTGTTTCGGGTGCTTAGTCTGGTGGTTCTTCTCAGCTTCAGCCCTCTTCTGGCAAACATCCAGGGATGGCAGGCCAACCGTAGACATCTCTGGCTCCCCAGTCGCCTGCATGCTGAGGCAGATATGGACTGTTTTGTTTACATCAAGGTGTCAGCCCCGACCTCAGATTCCTTCACATGGTTTTCCTCGAAGCTGGACTCAGCCTTCCTCTTTCCACGCTCGGAGGTCTTGACCCAATATTCCCAGATGCCATCGTAGTCGTTTTGCCTGTATGTAACATCAAAAGCGGGCTAGTGATCTAGAGGATTTGTTTCTGAAAATATATAGGTTTATTTCACGAGTATTTGCCGTCCTCATCAAAGTTCAGTTGAGTGATTTTCAGGGATGCAAGCATGAATGGCCTGCAGAAGGCTTCCCCAAGCGCTTCGCACCGTGCTTTGGCACCATCGATTTTCTTCCTGGGCCAATATGGTGCCCCAGCTAAATTCAACAGGCAATCTTTGTTGTTCAAGAACTGTAGATAAAATGAGCAGTAATCTGAGGAGATGTCTGTGTCCATCCAAGGTCGTCTTTCATTTCTTGCTCTGAGTAGAAACCCTCGTCAACAATAAGTTCCACAGATTGACGCTTGCGCACCATGATCTGGAGTCGGTTCGCAAAGCTGTCCTGACAACAGGCAAGTAATGAACAAACCATTAGACCATTTGCACGTAGAAAACAAAACTTATATACCGTTTTCGAGAAACCTTTGGTTATAAAGAGTTTGTCATGTCTAGTTTATTTCCTGTCCAACTAGTCCAGTCTGATCTGATTGTGAAAAACTGACATGACATAAGTCGAGGTACTCTGCAAAAATTTGCGTTCATATACATTTCCGCCAAAGCATTGCGATCACCGGAGTTCCATTCTTTGCGAATCCAGTCTGGGGCAGTCAGATCTTTGCGACAACCTTTTGGTTTCATCCAGCGGGTCAGTCGTGCCTTTGATGCCAACCGAAGTTTTGTCTGGCAGGGGGCACATGTTTGGACAGAATTATCGTATATGAATTTTGAAAAATGTAGATAAGTGGGAAAGCATGTGCATGCATATATGACAGGCATGACTTGCAAACACTGTTGACCACAGTTCAACATCTAGCCTTGCGCTTTGTCCCATTGGAAAAATCCTCTTGGACACCCTTCACTGCTGACTCGTGTGGCGCTGGCTCTGCTGGTGTTTGGTGTTCCTCTGGTTTCTCAGACTTGGCAGGGCTTGTAGGTGAAGGCACTGTCTCAGGTGGTGTTGGAACAGGGGTCTGAAGAACACGAGCTTTCAAAGCCAGTGCATCCTGATCCGTCGAAACCTGAGGCGATGGCTCTGGCACTGTCGTTTCCTCAGCAGGTGCCTCAGCTGGTTGAGCATCTTTGCCAGCAACATCTGCTGCACCACTGACCCAAGCTGAAGCAATAATTGGTTTCAATTGGAATAGCTATGACTGGCTGAATGTCTTCTTGTGTTTTGCAAAATCTTGAAAATAGACGGAAGTATCAGTTCATGAACAATAGCTCCCGGAAGTCTAACACTTTTGACCGACTGTCACAGCAGCAACCAGGGCAGAGACTGTTGCTTTGTTGTGCAAAGCAGCAATTTCCTCCGGTGTCGCCTGGGTAGCCATTTGAACCCATATTCATGAGGGCATATGTGGGACTTTGGTCCGCATGTCACTAAATATTAATTTCAAGTTTACATAAATTGGTGCCTCAACATATGGATTCAAAGCTTGGGGTTTGGCACAGGTTATCGTGTAAACAAACATCATATATGCTTTTCATTTTTAATTCACGCAATAATCTATTGACCCGTTTAGTGTGCAGTGATCCTCATTTTTACTTGGATGGAAAAGCATTCTAACAATTAAAGATGATGAATTGACATTCCTTGAGAGCTACATGAATCTTGAAACTGGGAATTGGTCCTGAGGTCATAACCGGCAGTGTGTCTTCTGACGGAGTCGCAGGTGAAGCTTCCGCCTCATTTGGGAGCAACAACCAGTCTTGATGGTTTATCACAGTTGTGGCACACATTGGGCCCATGACGAGTTGGCTAGACTTTTCTTCAACATCCAGCTGCTGAATCTTTCCATCCACTTCCTGCAAGGAACCCCAAAGGTCGGTGGATCATACATGATGCATTGTACAACATGTCAAACCATTTGATATTCCGCCTAGATCAGTGATTCTATGTTTCAAGAATCAGATATGCTAGCAATTGTATAACAAACAATAGGGTCCTCTAACTGTCGTTGAAGTTCTGCCTCATCATCCTCTAAAAGCTCAAATTTCTGAGCCAAAAGCTCAGTCTCAACAAATGCCACGCCGTCATCCAGGGTGCCGCAGCTGCTTCCCAGTGTCTGCGAAGAGGCACACGGCCCAGACATGAGGAAGCCGGAGAACGGACAACTTACGAGAAGCTATCCAGCTAGGTTTTTCACTACAAGATGGCTTCAGAATCAAACATGAACTACCAAAGATATTGTGATGAACACATGTTCTAATGCCATGTGAGCCCCAGGCCACTCGTGGACTTCTACTTGGACTCTCAGCGAAAGTCACCCGCTCATATCTCATTTTCGTGTCAAGCCCCTGGGTAGTCGGCGCAATAGTTTGAACTGACCAGGCCAAATTGGTAGCCGTGCTATAGATCCACGGCATGGTTGCATCTTGTTGCACCCTGCTGCATTAAATTTCAAATTTGGATTGCCTTAAGTGCCTTCCAGTGGGACGTTGTATCTTTAATTGACTATTTCTTCGAAATAATCGTCATTCGAGTGATTAAAAATCGTACACAGAACCCCAAAAAACACTTTCAAAAAGGCATCAGTGGGACGGTGAAATACCCGAAGAAAAAGTATGGGTGAATACGGGTAAACTACGGGTGCAGTACGGGTAAAGTATGGGTTTGGAAAAGTTAGGGTATGGAGAAATACCTGATGTTTTCCCTGTAAACTACGGGTTAGTATGGGTAAACTATGGGTGCAGTATGGGTAAAGTATGGGTTTGGATCCCAAAAATGAAAAACCCTAACATTTCCCCATCAATTTTATAAACTGTCGACAAAAGTCATCGAACACATGCAAAAACACTATCAAAACCACAATTCACTGCAATTTTCAATGTTGGCTATTCATAGTTTGTCTGAATTTGGAGTTTATGTACGTATACTTCGACACAGATAGTGAACTCGCTCAACCCACCGTTTTTGGCACAAAGGCTTTCCATTCAGAAGGAATCTGGAGCTTTTTGTTCTTCCTAAGGTAAGTAAAGAGATCTCCAATCCCTGTAAATTGCCACAATTCATCATCAAGACTTGTGGCCCAGTCCATCTGGAACGTTTCGAGGGCACTTGGCACCTTCTCCGGCGCTTCAGGCTGGCCTTGGCACGCCGTTTTCATGCTCTCCACCAAGTCGGCGACGGCCCCAGCAAATCGCATCGGATAGATTCTCAGTGGCCAGGAGATGCCAGGAGTATTGACACAAAGCTGAGCCCCAGGACAAAAGTAACATAGATATTTCAAATTTGATAAGATGCATCATATGTGTTGAACTGTTCCATGGTATGGAAATTGGATTAGGTGTTACATCTGAATAGTAACACTCCGCAAATGGAAATGACATGATGAAACATAGACCTACAGAGTTGACCACTAGCATCAAAGCACTTGTTTCTTTGTCAAAGATATTGAAGTGAGTGGGATAACATCTATCACCCATGTTGGGATTGCCCCAAGCTGTACTTACTACCCATTTTGTGTTCTTGTTTGAATTGGTGGGAAGCCAGGCTTTAAGACAAGTATCTGCGTTTTCTTCAACTGGCTCGTACCTTTAAACCTGAGTTTTCCTGAGGTATCACGGTACCGTACTGCTGTCTGCTTGTTTTCCCCAACTTTTTTCCATCCTACCAGCTTGCCACGGTCCAACTGTTTGAATTGGTGGGAAGCCAGGCTTTAAGACAAGTATCTGCGTTTTCTTCAACTGGCTCGTACCTTTAAACCTGAGTTTTCCTGAGGTATCACGGTACCGTACTGCTGTCTGCTTGTTTTCCCCAACTTTTTTCCATCCTACCAGCTTGCCACGGTCCAACTGGGAGACAACCGGGTTGTTAGCAAACAAGTAGTGGCGCTTTGCTGTGGACGACCCGTAGTGCGCCATCCACCACCGCACCAAAGTCACCTTGAAATCCGGATGCGTTTCTCAAAACAAAATTGGACTTGACTTGATGGGAAATCGATCTATAGGCTTTGGTTACCATTACTCTAGGCATACATCATCAAGCATTTCCAACAGATAATTGTTGATGGAGTCGTCCTATCGATTGGTCACTCAGTCTTGGACACTGGAGGGTCCACCACAATTTTGAATGCTCGCTAGCATATAGCGAAAGGTCGGGTAAAACATCATGACAGATCCATCTGGCTGTTCCAACGACCATGTCCCTCCAAGGGCCGTCACCAGCAAGATGAGAAGGCAGGTCCTGATGGGAGCAGTCGTGATTTGGCAGTTGACTTCCATAGTCTAAAGATATATCAAACCCATGCATGCATATATATTCAAATTTTGATTGCAACCAGTAAGATCAGCTGTCCTTTCAAGAAGTCGGTTTGACTCATGAACACTTTTGAAGACGGTACATCCCAAAGTAGCACAAGCCGACCGCAAACTTGTGCCGACATTCATCTTGGAGAAGCTGGCACATTTTATGCCAAAGTGAGCTGCAAAGTCCCCAGCGACTGCTCGTAAGATACACAGAATCGCCAGCCTTGGTAGGAAGGCCGATATTAATTATATATGATATATATAGGGTATGAACTACTATCTATCGATCTAACTCAGGTAAATGTGTTGATCCTCTTGACTCGAACATTCTAAACCCTTTCAAGAAAAACCCCTGAAAGTGAAAATTCAAAATAGGAAACTGTTTCCGAATCGTGAACCAGTGCAAGGTTCCCCCAACCTGAAGAATGTAACAAGTCCATGAAGTTGGACCGTCTATGAGAGGGACGGGCGTTGTCCTCCAAGTCAAACCTCATACCTCTATATTTCGTGGACTTCATCATCTTCGTCAAGTTCCCCACACCTGCGAAGAACTCCAGCCACTGAAACTCCTGCAAGAGGCAATTGTGATAACTGGCCATGTAGTGTATGAGGTCCAACTGTATGAAATTTCTATTTATCTCATGGAATGTACAAAAAATGTAGATATCGACAAGTATCAGCATACAATGCTAATTTGAACTGCTTATGTGACAAGGGAAGTTGGATCCCACCACAGTGCCTCTTCAATCTCGAAACTCCAAATCAAAAGCATGATGCATAGGGCAAACTCCTGCAAGACGTGGCAGGTCATATATTGATTGATACATCGGTTTGGCTTCCATTCTAAGGTTTGTGGCCTAAGAACAACAAGTCTAATGATTTTACATTCATCCAAAAGGCCATGTCTTCATCTACCGTTGATGACTTTCCGGCTTGATTCTAGACCCTACTGCACCGATAAAACCTGGCCTTGGGAACGCGCAGCTTGCGCAGCCGCCACATCAAAAGGTCCACTTGAAGCATGGCTGGGATGGTTAGTCCACGCACGCAAGTGGAGGAAGGCTCACAGCAAAGGTTTTTCTAACTACAGTGCAAGAATTGCTTTTGATGGACATGGTTAATCGCATGCATGGCTTGTGCGATTGTTGGATACCAATGAGACAAGGCCTCAACCTGCAAGAGCCCACGATATCTTCGAAATAAAGTCGGATCATTTGTTGTGCCCCAACTAGTATGCTAGTAATCTCAACACCACCCATGGCCCAGACCCGTGGTGAAACCTGGCCAGTTAGACGTTTCTGCCGCGAAGATCTCCCCCAACGAGGTTTGCAGTCGAGCAATCGCTTGGGCATGAGTGACCTCAGAAGTCGGAGATACTTAGGCAATAAATTATAAATTATTGTAGATCGATATATATTCACATCATCCAAAGACAGTGGTCAGCCATCAGAAAATCAAAAGCCATAGAACTGATTGGTCATGAATGTTCAATACCATCAGCGTCGCTTGTCTTCTAATCCAAATGGTTTGTATGTGCGTTTCATCAAGATTGTTTGACACATTCTTTGGATTTTCCAGCGGCCCTCCCATACCATTGAATCTTGATCAAGCCAGCTAAGGATTTTTTTTCCCTTCCTTTCTCTCGGCCAGGTGTTCCTGTTACATGTGATTCAGCACGCCTTCAGGACAGATCTGTGGGTAGATATGGGCTGAGCTGAAGTTGCCTTTGTCAAAATTTGTTTAGTTCAAATGTATGCCCTAATGTATTCTCCACATCAAAAAGGTTTGAACCAAATATTTCAAAAGATATTTTTATGACCAACCAGGATCCTGTAAGGACGTACTCATTTCAGGTTCCCTCCATCAGGGAAAATGCGGAAAGGTATGGCACACTCCAGGGATACCCGATCTCACAGCCGGTAGTAGCACACAGGTGATCACAACAACTATTTTTTTCGATTATATTTCTTAAAGACAAGATCGAGTTGTAAGTACTTGAAAGCGTAGCTCACTGTGCGCTAGAGCTCGGCGTTTCACAAATCTTTGCGCCATGTCTATCCCCGACAGCCAACTTGTTTCAAAGTTGGTACCCCCAGACAATTAAAGCACAGAAACTTGTGAACAATGGGGAACCTTAGCACACAGCTTTTGATCAGACGTTTTTTTTCAGGATCTTGTATATTAGTTCAGTTTACTGACCGGATCCCCCAATTTTAAATGACAGCTCTGTGAGCACATCGAGGCCAACCGCCTTGAGTCGGTCTTTCATTTTGACCACTTTGGGGTGTTGGCCAACGCTTTCAGAATCAGAAGTCTCAATCTCGTCAGCAATGCTGTCCACATAGCATGCCTCAGCAGCGAAAGAACAGGTTACTTAAGCCAGGATAGGCTATAAACATATATAAACATTTGCAAACCAGTACATGTTGTCCTTAGTTTTGGAAATAATGATTCTTTATTGATGTTTCATTTCTACTTGCTACAGAATCAAAAACAGTGCCTTAATCTTTGCTGGGTCAGAACTTTGCTGGGTCAGAACTTGAACCATGCATGCCTGAGTCATGAGTTGAAGTAACGAATGGACTGAACAACCAAAAACGCAAGTGCAATCGGAGTGCCAATAGCTCAGCTATCTTCAAAGCAACTGCCATTTGCACCGACCAGTTCAACCCGAACAAGGGAAGGCGGTAGTATGCAAAGTCACTTTTATCTCGTCTGGAGTGCACCCCAACAGCCGCCCTGGTCCAGTAGATGTTGAGTCTGCACAGGCGGGTTTTGGTATTGCACACAGACCCTTTGAGTTCTTCTGTTGTCTTTGAGTCATCGGTGGCTTTCACAAACCCTTTGGCAGTAGCAAGCACGATATTGAACAAAGCCTCTTTTTTCAGGAAAGCTTTAGGTGCCTCCTGAATGACTTGGCTGATAGCCATGTCTGTGGTTGTCTTCTCTTTCTTCGTGGTCTTGGCCTTGCCAGCCTTCTTACTCTTGGCCTGGTCAGTTTCCTTGTCATTCTTTTTTTTCTTCTGATTGGACTTGATCACTTGCGATCCTGCCGATGTCTGTGTTTTCACCGGCCCCCTTTTGCCCTTTGGTTTGTCAGTGCTGCTTCCCTTGCCATTGTCATTGCGGGTGCTCTTGCTCTTGCTTGCTGTGTTGTCGATGCTGTCAACTTTCCTACACTTGTCAGCCTTTGTCTTTGCATACTTTGTTTTATTTGGTTCTGCGGTGATCTTCTGAAGGCTCTTTTGGCTATCTGCCCAAGCATAGTAGTCAGCATCACTTGCATAGGTAGCCCAAGTCTCAAGGTCCCACTCCTTCCAGGTCTCTCCAGCCTGTCCCCAATCCCAGGTCTCTCCTTCGGTCTTCCTTTCCTTCCTCTTGGCACTAGATTTGCGGGGTTCTGTCTGATCATCATTGGTCTCTGTTTCTTGTTTTTTTCCGGTGCCTCCTCTGCCCCGTCCACGTCCTCTACCCCTCCCACGGCCAGCGTCTTTGGCCTTGATCTCCAGCTGCTTCGCGCGGGTGTTCTTCGCAGTTGGTTCCTGCCCAAGGCAAAGATCGCTATTTAAATGTATGAGAGGAAACCCAAAATTTCAAAGCCCAAAACTCAAAAGATAACAGAAAGACAGAAGATAAATCTTTGAGCTTGAGATTTGAGACTTTGAAACCGAGCTTTACGAACAAAATATGTTACTTTGTTTTACTTGCTGTACGTTTGCTGGAAAACAAGTGCAAAACAAGAACAACCCCCTATGCTCCCACAGCCTCACTCTCGCTCTCGGTAAACTCACGTGTCTCATCAGTTTTGGAAACCGGTTTCGCTTGATACCTCTCCCGCTTTGAGTCTGCTGGCTCATCAGGGGAAGGTACCCGGTCGGGTGTGGGCACAGGTGGGCTGGCAGCCATGATGTCAACGGGTTGGGTTTCAACATTGTCTGCCACAGCGATGGGAGGTTCTCCTGGCAAGGCTGGCTCTCTGACAAGATTTTGTTTCTAACACATCATCAACCCTTTAGACATAATATGTTAAATCCTTGTCTGGGCTCTCTTGATGACCAGATTTCTTCACATGAAACTAATTGAAACTGTCAATTAAAAATCAAACAATGTTTGTGTTTTGAACTTGGCTGCGTGTCCTGGTTTCACATCAGCTCCTTCCGCTGCCTTTTGGGTCGATTCCTTCTGTTGTTCCCTCATGGCCTTCAGTCTTTTGATCCTGAAGTGGGGAAGCAAAACGTGCACACATAACTGACAGGCAGCGCATCATCTATTGTATCATTTTTTGATATTTTTTGAATCTGATAATGCGCCCCCAGATGTCAAAAAAACTTACACATTTTTAAAGAGGTTTTGCTCCAGGTGTTTAATCTCAGGGGCTAATGCCTAAATTACTGAAAATTAATTGTATAATTTCACACTTCTACCCTACCTGCCCTCACCAAAGTACTAGTCTTTTGACATTCAAGTTTAACCATAATTTCCCATACCGCAGGAATAGGCAAGATGCTCTTCCAGCTTTTTGATGATTTTTTCCCTCTGGCTTTGCAAGGTGTCCATGCTCTTCGTACCTAAGAGCTGGCTAGGATAAATGCTAAAAATGGGCAACTCACTTATGGATGGACACAGGGCTTGACATGTTATCCATAGCAAATCATTGATAATTTGGTATTAGTTTGAAGCTTCAAACATCGCAGCACATCCCAACAGTATCCAACACTGTCCTTTTCTACAAATCCTTCAAAGTTCTAATACATTGGTTGGTTTTAGCCTGTATCTATTTCAACAACTTTAGTGTTGTTTCAGGCACAAACTTGGAAAACACCTTGCGGCCTAACATCAAAGATATAGCCATTGGGCCGGTGGGAATTTAATGTATAGATGAGGAACTCTGCTGGTGCTTCGGCATATCTTTGGGTTTGGTTTCCAGCGGTAGCTGCGGACTTGCACTGGAACTGGGGGCTGCTGGTGCTTCTGGTTTCTTGGTGGTCGGTTCAGTCGTTGTCTCTACTTCAGTCTTCTTCTCTGTCTCAGTCGTTGTCTTTTCTTCAGTCTTCTTCTCTGTCTCTCCTTGATCTGTCCTATTGCTGTTGATCTCGTCATTCTGGTTGCTTTCAGGTTCCTTGTCACTGTCCGACTCCGATGAACTATCCACGAAAGCGTCTTCCTTGCTTTCATCTTCCGAGGATTCCTGATCAGTCACAACTTTATTGTTTATGTGTTTAAGGAATGGTCAACCCACTCTACGCAACATACATTGAGAGGGCACCTAGCAAGGTGGCATTGTCCAGGGTTGCCCAGCAATGGCCCACACCCCTGAACCGAACCGGTCCTCTACTTTTTTCTCCTTTCGCTTTCTGTTGATCTAATTCACTTTCTCCTTTCCAGTGGGATGTTGGATTCTATTCCCAAATACTGTATTCAAATCGAATATCATTTAATGAAACAACAATCCAAAAGAAACCCATATTCCTTTATGGATTAACATGGAACAGTGTAAATCATACAGCCATGCATTCACCAGAAAAGAAAAACAAAACACAACTCTGGGGCACCAAAAATAACATGTCCTCACACAACCAACCAAAAATAACAACAAATACAAGTTGGAACAAAATGAAGCAATGGTTGTTTCTTTGGATGTTTCGGCTTTCACAAACCACCCGTTCAATCATACAAAGGCTCCTGCAAGGCCGGATTCAAAATCAGGCAAAGCTCTTGGAAGTCCGTGTTCTTAGTGAGTTGCAGTAAGCAACATCCCACTAAGCAACAACTCAACTGAATCCGGTTTGTGAATCAAATTGGCATTCTACCGTAAAACTAGTGTTCAAAGCACAAATTAGCTCCAATGCCATTGCTAAACACGTGTACATAATGTGTACATAATGTGTACATAATGTGTACATAATGTGTACATACATTGCACAGATCAGTGTACTTGCATCCGGGGTTCGGTGGATGGTTCACTTCTGCGAGCTTTGGTCTTGACAAAGCAAACCATGTAGCGAAGTCTCCAAGCCAACTTTCGCAGGTCAGTCCAAGCAGGCAGAGGGTGTCGCTTGCTCACCTTGTAAATGGTTTCCACCTCTGCGGTCAAGTCTTCAATTGGTGGATGAGGTTTTTTGTGAGAAGCGGACATTCTCACAACCATGGGGCCAACAACTTCCTGGTTAAGAACCACGGTCTTGATGTCTTCACCTTCCCCGCTTTCCGGGTGAAGCAGATCACCACCATCTCTGATCCGCTCTCTAACTACTTCATTCTCATCCCACTCCTTTGCCAGTCCTTTGACATTCATAAGGCCATCAGGATTAGTCCTTTTCTTTCCCATGGCTAGAAAGCGAACCCCAATCAAGCTAAACAGCTGTAGGGTCGACCGAGCGGTTGTGAGTGCACGTGAACCATATGTCACTAACCCTTATAAGCTTAAAGATTCAGACTCTGAGATCAACAGATTTATTTGTGCAATCCCAATCAGCACAAGCCCACTGCAGGACCACTGAGGATGCAGCACATGAGCTGCGCAATGAAGAAAAAAGCGATAGCGGGCATCATGCTGGGAGTTTGGTGCTGGATAGAGGGCAACCCGTGTGCCAAAGAACTGCTATTCTCATCTAAGCTTAAGTTTGGCATCATATGTTGGTTCCGATATCCAAAAGATTTCCAAATATTTCCAATTGGATCCAACTGGCAGCCACAATTTGAGCCTTCAAATGGGCCTGGCGAGGGAACCCCAGAATACCCGAGGTTTTCCTGAAGAAGTCGATGTATTCCTTAAAGATGGAGAATACCCGATGTATGTTGTCATACACGAGGATTTCTGCAGGTCTGGGTGCCCAAGGTATATAAATCCAATAAATCCATTAAAGTCGATGGATTCCCCTTAAACCCCATTAAATCACCGATAATCATTACATTTTGGTCCCAATGTTCCGCGGATCATTTCCCCGGGAGGACCCAAATGGGTCGGTTCAGGTTATGCCAGCGTCCTGGAAGATAAGACCAGAAAGATGCTGGAGTGGGAAGCTGAGAACTTTCAGATGTTCAGCTGGAGATTTAGCAAAGAAAGATATTCTGGGATTTCACATGTCAACATGTTTTATCAATAAACCAATAAACAATTAAGGTGGTTTATAGCCAAGAAAGCAACAGTAACCGCTAAATATGTGAAATACATTACAGATGAGGATTTAGCCAAGAAGAAGATGGTGTTTTTTTTTAAACCCACTTGAAGGTGACCCCTCCAATATCCTCCAATAGTGGTTGGTTTTATGGGTTGGTTGACCACCAACAACTAGCATATCAAACACATAACGGGGAACCAAACCATCTCTGGTTGAGGGGAGGTAGCTTTGGGGGCTGCTTGAATTCCCATGATCATGTTGGGAGTCTCCCAAGTTCTTCTCTTTTATTTTGTGCTGGGATTGAAAGCCATGGGCGTTTGGCATTGTTTGACCACCTATGTGTTTGGGTGAAACATGTTGGAAAACCATATCGACTTCTTACAAGTGGTTGCATTCCAAATGTGGAGTGAAACATCAGCAAAGCATGGTCTTCCCTTGACAAATACAGGGAAAGAAAGACTGATTGACATGAGGTTGAGCTTGTCCTCATTGATCCCTGGGTTTGACCTGCAATTTTGGGGAAGTGAGCATGAGGCAATCTGCAGCGCAAATCCGCAATAGTCATGTTAATGTCATCTTAGAAGTTCCTGAGTTCCAAATTGTTAACCTCGAAGAATCCAAGAAAAAACGACAGAAACTCCCAACATGATCCCCCAACGTACATGGACAGTTTAGTCCAAGAAATGATCAAACTTCATGGCCGCACCCATTTCTGCTTTGGAGCCTAATGCCATGTTGCTGCAAGGAAACAGTCCTCAAAGAGAAAGAAGTTGAGGGAGGCTACCCTTGGTTTTTTTCGTTTTTGCTGCGCCTGAACTCAACTGTCGCAAGAAAGTTAGGATGAACCCTGCAGTTGCGGATCTATTTCCACTGGATGGGCATCACTAACTTTTGATTCTGGTATGACTACCAGGGAGGTACAATGTGGTAAAACTAACAAAGAAAACATCCTTTTGAGGAATGAGCTCTGGTTTCTTATTGGGTTTGCACATTGATAATCTTCTTGCCAACCATACGCAGCCCGTCGCATTGAACCCGCCAGGACGAGCGCAAACAGAAGCAGCAAGAGAAGGTGGGACTGTTCACGGATGAGTGATCCAACATGATCCAACCTTTGTTCATAGTATGTCCACAACAGGCCTTTTGGGAAGGTGTTTCCATATCATCTTACGGCCTATGTGTGAGTCGCAGCACAAACGAATTGAGCACACATCGTGGGTGAAGCACAGCCATCTCACAACGACCCATTTTGTTCCCATCTTTGTCATGAGGACAAGCGAAAGGAGGAGAAGATGCGGAGTGCTATGCTCAGATGGTTGCATGGTCAAGGGTGTGTCACAGCTTAATGATTCAATGAAATTGTAGGACACTCCCCGTTCATAGCCTTTGCTTGGAGGGTCATTTGCATGTGGTCCGTTGCAAATGAACAGTTCTTGGCTTTTGCATCGTTTGGTTTGATGAATAAGCACTAAGTTTACATATGGGGACCTCCCAAGAAGTGGCGCAGGTCTGAGGAAAAATATCAAACAACCATGAACCACCTATAGAAGTAGTTCCACTGATCCAAAAATCACTTAAACTTCAACGCATTTCATACCACATGTTACCACATTTTTTCCCAGGTTCCTACCCCACATGCCCTCAGGTGAAGCTGCCAGGATGTCAGAAAAGATCCGAAAGATGGCAGAGAACGGTTGGAAACCCAGGAACGCCCAGGTATTTGTATAATTATGGTTTGCCTTGGCTGATTTAGAATGATTCAGATTTATAGATAATATATGATAATATGCCCATATAACTCCATATGGATAATGGCGATTTTCCATCGTTGTGTTAGATTATCGGATGGTAAGTGTGAAATATTAGTAATACATGATTATTTAGATCCGATAAATGCTATTGATGATGGCTTCTGAGGGTCCCATGTCACATTTCAACTCGATGTTTGTTTTATGTCGTGTAACCTTGGTTGTGGTTCAAGAACGGGGACGGAAATTGGAGGCACCTAGAATTTACCAATGAACATGGGGATAAGACCAACAAATAATCTCTTCAATTCATATTATGGTTGTTGCGTTCTTTACCCCAAATAGTAGCTACAAAAACGCGGCAACGCAGACGTAGCTGTTGCATGCAGGCTATGCACTTGGACCTAGTGGTTGGGTAAGCCGCCGGCTCAGCTTGGGTGGCACCAAGCATGACTGATCAGGGGCCAGGGGGTCATAATAAACATCAACAATACGTCCCAGTCATATGGGAACATCATGGACCATCCCAATCTATCCCAATCTCATAAACCTCGGGGATGGTCAAAAAAACATTTAAAAAAAACATAACATCAGACAAGTATCCAAACGCCCAGTCGGCGTTTTGGACAGTCCCTGCTGGGATTTTTCTGAGGAATGGACTGGCTGTCAAATCCTGCCGAGATTGGAGACCCAAATTTCCAGGCGCGCTCTGCACTGTGCGCAGCTGCGATGGGCTGTTTCCAAGCGACATTCCAAGCGACATCATCCCCGCCGTGCAAAAGTCAGCATGCAGCACCAGGTGGTTCAGGGCCCAAAGTCCAAAGAAGAGGAGGACACAGAAGATTTCTGATGATATATGGACAATTGTTATGATGATGACGATTAATTATGATATTTCCTATTATTTCCTGACGATTATATATAATGATGCTGCTGCTGCTGATGAAGATGATGATGATGCTGCTGATGATGATGATGATGATGCTGCTGCTGATGATGATGATGATGATGATGCTGCTGATGATGATGATGATGATGTTGACCATGACAATGACGATATATGGACAATAACGAATATGTCATATGTGTCCAGACATTGGACCACAAATCTAGAAGAGACATTGTACTCCTTGATTGATTTCGGGTCACCGGCCAGGACGAACCTGATGAAGGACCAGCATGCACCAGTTGATGATTCAGACTTGCGGTATGGCATGCCTTTTTTTTGGGGCACATTAATATTACATGTTTCCAGCTTGGTTTTTTTTCTGGAGGAAGCGTCGTCAGTGATGGTGACAACGATCTGGAGGTTGGAGGGTGCCAGGTTTGGATTCGCTGATGCCGTTGGATCAATTTTATCAATTTCTAGGGGTTCCAGGGGTGATGCAAAAAGATGGTGCAGCTAATTTAAAGAGTAGCCCTACCTTTTTTTTTGATGGTGATTAAATCAAAATTACAGAGTAGGCCTTCTTTTTTTGATGGTGATTGTGATTCTTTTTTTGATTAACTTTCCATTTTTGCTGCGAATTCCTACCCGAAAAATGTGAGTCAAACGTGCCAAAATGGAGGGGGCGGCTGCAAGCCTTCGTTGGATCCGCTGCTGGCGATCCACATTGAAATGACACCACTGGCTGTGTCTGAAAATTACGGGATGTTATCCTCCAACATCCCATGGTTTAGAATCATTTTCTTAGTAACATTGCCAATTGCTATTTTGTTTTATGATTATAATAGATATAGATATAGATATAAAGATATATATATATATATTACAATCATAAACAAAAATAGTTATATATACGTCTATATATACCCTATTTGTCAGACAATCTCGCGTTTCTTTTTTGTTTCTCCCCCCCCAAAAAAGGGGTGAAGCCCATTGGACCGGTTTTTAGGTGGTGGATCAGCGGCCACAGCGTGAAGAAGAGAAAGCGCCAGAGGTGGGGGCCTTTGGATGTGGAACATGGGGTACCCTCTGGTAAACATACAAAAAACTATGGAAAATCACCATTTTTAATGGGAAAATCAACTATTTCTATGGCTATTTTCAATAGCTATGTTAAATTACCAGAGGGTACCCAAAATAAATGGTAAGTTAATGGAAAACCATGGAAACACATCTGGAAAAACCATGACAATTTTTGAATGGATTTCAGGATGAGCCGAACAGCCGAAGCCATAAATTATTTGAATCACATATTTCGGATCAGAAGATCCAGTTCAGTTCAGTTCAATATTGAAGAATCTGCCAGATCATCAAGGTAATGTCAAACTTGTGTACCTACATTTGCCCCTCCCAAGAATCAACAATCAGCCCGTGATGTAAGTCGATTTGCTATCAACACCATGCGTACGTTGCGAGCCGGTCAGGCATGTCCCTTCGAGGATGTCCTGGCGGAACTCGATAAGAAGCAGATGGAGAGTGGCACGGCGAAAATGGGACGCAGCTCCTATGGGATCCGCCCAGAGGGGCCCGGTGAACTGAGAACCACTAGCTCCAGCAGCTGTTGGCTGTAGATCCTGTTCTGAACGATTGTCTGGTGATGGGTGTCTTGCATGATCGGTCGTGAGATTCCTCTTTTAATGCAGTTCAATAATATTATATACAACAAACATGGCGCAGCTTGATGGGATTAGTCTTCTTGATTCCCCCACCAATCGTCAAAAGTTCAGGATTTCAGTCCATAGTGAGATGAGATAAACTAGGATCAGCACCTCAAGGCAGCCACCGTTGCTGGGCATGTGGAGGATCCGAAGATTTAACGCCCAATCGCTAAGCCAAACGGAAAGAAAGTAAGGCACAGAATGCTGACGTCGATCCGAAAAATGAATTGTCTAACTTGGCACGCAGGCTGCAGGATCGAACAATATCGAACTTTTTTTGGGGAACAGTGGCTTCTTCCTAGGCATGGCCTCTGGGGCTCAAGCGGCAGATCTGGAGACAGTGCCCGGGGCACCCAGACGCAGCAGCTCGTGTTTGCACCGAACTGGGACCTACATCCGATCATGGCAACCATTCGAAGTAAGGCCTGTTTATATCTTGTCATGACAATAGATCTGACTGTTTTGACAGTTGGGAAAATACGGCACGGCATAGGTATATAATTAACTAAGACTGAGGAGGACCTAGTCTGAAGGCGATGGAGAGAGAGAGAGAGAGAGAGATAGGTGTATAAGTATAATGGTGTATAATGGTGTATAACCAGCCTTGCATATGCACTGCTCCAATATGCTTTTAAAACCAATTATGTTATATAGATAGGCAAAACGAAGTTGGAATCATGGAAGTGGCTGGAAGATGAAATCCCCGCCAATTTTGGATGGGATTCTGGATGAGATGAGATATGGAGGCTATGAAACCCCACTGCTACCTTGCCAGATGCTATAGCTGAGGCTTGACATAGTCGCAGCGGATGAAGAACGAGAGATGGCTGCTGCAGCTGCCGCAGAAGTGAGGCTCTGTGTCAATGACCTATAAGTGGGATGACTTCAAAGCCCTGAAATGTGGGTAAGACCATAATAAACCAATATAAACCATCCATTTGGGAATGGTTTATACCACCTATTTACGGTGATTTGGGATGGTTTACTATTGTTTTACCCACATTATATTAATTCCCCTATTGTTGGCCGAAGAAACCATCCTAGTTCGAGTATCCGCGCTGGGCGCGACAGGCAAGGCTACGAGAAACTTGGAGAGGTCGAAGAAGAGGAGGACGGGACAAACAAGCGGAGCCTTAAATCTAGCTTGTTCATGTGGTTTAATAACAGGAATGTCAGCATGGAGGCCTCAGGCCTTGACCAGGAATTATAATCTAATTATAATCTATAAAATTCATTAAAATTCAATAATATTCTATAACTCTATAATCATATAGTTTAATCAATTTTAATCATATAGTTGGAACGTGGTCAGTTAGCCAGGATGATGTGCCCCAAGACGCCACCGAGACGGCCACCAAAGTCCTGCGCGTGGCACGGAAGCGGAGGTGCGGGACCGGACCCCCGGTCCCGCAGCGGGACCGGACGGGGTTGGGTCAAAACCTATGGAAATCCCATGGTTTTTGAGGCTGAAGAACCAGAAATCCCATAGTAGAAATCCCATAGAAATCCCATAGAAATCCCACGGAAATCCCATGGAAATCCCATAGAAATAGAAATCCGAAATCCCCGCAATTTTAGGGTGAACAGGAAGGGTGGGTTTTCACCTGACCTAGTACTACCGTAGATGGACGATGAAATCAAATCCTTGCTGTATTGTTGTCAACCCCTGCACCCCTAAATTTCAATGTTGTTTTTGGGCTCCGCGCTTGGCACCGGTGGACAAAAAAAAATAAAACCCTGAACACAGAGGAAGCTAGATAGAGTTTTGTTCAAGATTGAAATTTGTGGTGGGGTTTTACTTGTTAGATGATTGTAGGGTTTGATTTTTTTTGTCCATCTACTGTAGTACTTATAATATTCCTGATCAGTTGTGATGATATTATATCATAATATCACAAGGGATGTTGATCTTTTGTGGGTCACAGATTCACAGATGCCAGATCGTGGGACTAGGGAAAAATTGACCCTTCTGAGATATCTAATGATATCTGTATATCTTACCGATAATAGATGACAGTTGGGACCAACACAGTGCATTATTTTTGGGACGTCAAGGGGGTTGAAATCATCAGCCCCGATAGAGATTCCATTGGCCCATCATAGATGGGTCAAGATGAAGATGGGAGGCTTGAAGGATGATCATGTCTCACTTTGTGAAGGATATTTCCATGATGCGTATATTTTGCTTCATGATCCATCTTGTCGTTTAAGGGTTGCAACCTGTTATAACAATTTATAACATGTTGTAACATGCCATCA
Organism: Cladocopium goreaui; assembly: GCA_947184155.2. Classification (NCBI taxonomy): domain Eukaryota; class Dinophyceae; order Suessiales; family Symbiodiniaceae; genus Cladocopium; species Cladocopium goreaui. The sequence goes on from CAMXCT020000087.1 coordinate 255,624, forward strand.
CATGTTATAAGATCTTACTAGCTTTCCCATTGGAAAAGCCCAAGAATCAGGGCTCAACAAGACAAGTGGTGGCACCAGTGGTGGCACCAGTGGTGGAGGCCTGATGCCAAGTTTGGAGAAGCGATTAATGAAGAAAGTGCGCTGAAGTATGGGAGCTCAGACGTTGGCGTTGAACCGTTTCTTTCCATAGAGGGCATACCTAAAGATCCATGGAATTCGAGCTGCAGACATGAGACGGCACCAAGGCCCTTCAACGATTTCATGGAAGAAAAACAGGAAGGATCCAACTCCTACGAGGAGAGTTTCGTTTACAGCACACTTGTGCTGTAGCTCCACAATTCATGAGAATTTTTAGATATCTGTTATCACAGTCCCCGTGGATAGGTGACAAATTAGGTGACTGCCAAACCCATTTGTTTGATTCGGAATGTGATTGAAAAGTGTGCTGCAGTGCTGATTTATACCCTTCTCTTCTGACTCTGTGCAATTGGTCCTCATCCAGCCTATGACAGAGCTAGAATATTTAGAATCATGTTCGAGCCTAGGGAAATGTGTGTGTGATTCTGCAACTATGTTCGCAGACGTTTGCATTTGTAGCTGAAGAGCACGGAAGTATGATATATATAGAAAAAAGTTATATATCTGTATTTTGCATCAATTTACTATATATGACTAAGCGTCATCTATTCATACCTATTCATGCGATTCATGTTTCTTGAACGAGGCCTTCGTAAGGAACCCGCAGGGGAAATCCTGGGGCACGGAAGATCCAGGAGCGGCAAGCGCGGTCAGCCGCCATCCAGGCAAAGTTGCAGGTTCCACTGCGGCCTGGGGCTGGGAGTACAACCATTTCTATTCCAACGTGATTAATGTGGCTAAAACATGCTAAAACAATGCCATAAACCACCCATTTGGGATGGTGGACATTCTATACCACATATATTAATGGTGATGAGTGGGGGATGGTTTATTGTTTTACCCACATTACTTGAATTGAAAAGCATGGTAGGACCTGGTTTTATTTTTATTTTTACCATTTGATATATCTACTTCGGCTTAGCATGTTGCAGGATGTTGCAGGCTTCAAACAGTACATGGTTTTGTTGGTATGCTTTTGAAGACATTTTGGAGCTTGACCTAGGACCTAGGTGTAGTTGTGTGTTTCTGTCGGACGTTTTGAAGGTAGGGCCACTGCCAGTGATCTTTTTTACTGCTGCGCTTGGCAGGCAGCACGAAACCGCATGTCCATTGTTCGCTACGAGCGGGGAAGCAACAACACTAATAGCTCACACCTCAGAAACGCTCCACAGACTGCCGCTGGGAAATTGTGTCTCAGCCACCTGGCACGGACTGCTCGTTTTTCTGGAGAGAAAAAGATCTAAGATCATCTAAGATCCAATTTTGTAGGTTCAAAGAATATCGACTCCAATACCAGACTGGATTGTAAGATTGTGACCTGATACGAACTGGGTTACTCCCATCCCTACCTCTCCCAGTTGCTATAGGCGCTCCGGCAGCGCGGGAGCAACGCAGTCAGAGCCGGGACCTTGGCGGCCGTGGGGACAACGAGTCTGATTGGCAACATGGAATGCCGACATAGAAATACAATAGAATAAAATAAGTAGTTAATGGGGATACAATGGGGATATAATGGGATATAATGGGGATAATGGATAAAAACCACTATGGGGACTTATTCATGTTTTATTTAGTTGCTTGGAACTGTTTGGAAAGGTTGCTTTTTCTCTCGAGGTATTGGCATGATTAGGCATCTTCAGCTTCCATGTTTATTTTCACTGGTGCGTGTTCGATGATTTTATGCGGTGCACCCATCTAGAGTATTCTAGAGTGGCCCCAGGTGCTCCAAAACCAAAGCCGAAGCCGCAACCAAGAGTGCCAGAGCGGCGTGACGTCGCAAACTTATCAAGAGACGGCAATTTGGGTCATGGCTGAGGCAAAGGTGGCGACCTTGGGGAAATGCACCAGACTGGTTAAACTGCAACTCACAGAGAAGTGACTTCCAAATGGAAAATCCTGGGACAACCAAGGGCAACGCTTACACTCTTACACCAAGTCATCTTTTTTACATTTTATAACAATTTATACCCTCTGGTAATTTAACATAGCTATGGAAAGATCCACCATTTTTACTGGGAAAACTCACTATAAATGGCAATTTTCAATAGCTATGTTAGTTTACCAGAGGGTAATCCACCAAACCTCTTTTTGGGGCATATCTCTAGTGAAATGTTGGACTTCTTGGACTACATTTTATAACATTTTATTATACATTTTAATACATTTTATAACTATAAGTCATCAAAAATGGGTGAAAAAGAACCATGGTTTTGCTGCCGCCATTCAGCTGCTCCGAACCCCTGCTGGATCCGAGACCCTCGGGTACCGGTTTGGGGTGGGCGGGAGCACTGCGATCGGCCCGGGGCTGTTGGTTTTTTGGGGCCCTGGAAATTTATTGGGACAGAAATCTCATAGATCACTTGCACAAGTCCCAGAAAAATCCAAGGATTCTCTTGGGTCATTACATATAATTACTGTAAGTGATGATAAATTAAAATCCCTGTCATTGTGGGATTTTGCCAGTTCGGTGGGATCCGGGCAGTTCGGGGAGCCTGATGGATTGCTGATGCGCAATGGGCAATTTGTAGCTTGGCTGCACGCTGGTGCTTCAAATGTGGGAGCTTGACTCCGAAATGCCTCGGTTTTGAGGCCATATGCATCAAGAAAAATTGAAATTGAACCAACAAACATGGGGGCCCAACCAAACCCTTTGGTAGCCAACAGAATTGTGCCGAAGTGAAGATCTGACTTCCCAACAAAATCTATATCCAAATTTGAGATATTGAATGCACCTTGCACCAGCAACATTCTGTAGGAGGTGTCCCGAAGTGCCGCCCCAACATCTGAGGATAATCCCAGGTGAGACCGAACTCTCCGGCCGGATCTACAAGGCGCGCGGGTCATTGATGGATCTTTATGGATTGCCAGGTTGCCATATGGGGGTTTCGTCAAATAGGGGTACTCGTACCCCCAAATCATCTTAATTTTAATATATTTTAATTGGATTTTCCAATACAAACTATCCATTGGGGGGTACTCCGACTTATGGAAACCTCCATATGTTTACTGAGATTGTGACCAAGCTTGGGCAGGGAAGTCTCCAGTCTCCAGATGTCTTTTTGGGTCTGGATCGAGGGATCAAGAGCCTCAGCTGTCAGGACTGGCTGGTCCACCATGAAATAGATGGCCGAGTTCCCCAACCCGCCGCTTGGCCGAAGACGAGCTATTAACTTATCATTATCGTCATTATCCTTATTCTCCCCCAAAAATAATTCCAAAAATATAGAAGTGTGGCTTAGATGTCGCACTTTTTAAAAATGTGTTGATGACTCCTTGAGATTTCGATTGATTTTGCCATGTGGATCCATAATATGGAAAGTTCCAGCACTTTCCCCACTGAGAAGGGGCACATCATTGGCCCAAGGTTTCTGATCCTCCGGTTGGCTTGAGAAGCTCGGCGTGACATCAGCCGGTGGTTTTACGATGGATCCCAAGCACTCTTGGAACTAGCAGGGATGTATCATGTTGATATCATTTTGACATATTATTTTTGACTTATATACATATATACATAATGTATATATTTGGGATGGTGTCATCATTTTAGCTGATAATATCTGATAGGTATATCCCTGTGTATTTCTATGATGCTCACAGGGAATGCTAAGGTTTTGAACCACAATTATGCTGGGGAATCAATGCTCAAACTTCATGCTCAGATATGTTGCTGTGGACTGCTGCCAGGAAATGTCAAAAACATGTGCTTTTTGAATGCGATCCTGCAGTGCCTCTACCACACGCCTATGCTTCGCAGAAATTTAGCTTTGGCCTGTGAGAGTGGGGGTGCCCAGCGTGGAAAGCGACCTGCTGAGTTTCTTTTTTTTGCCATTTTAAATCCAGGATAAATTGTATCAGTTGGGTAGCTTCAAATATGTGTTATTTCCATCCTTAGTCATTTGGACTGACGTGACAGATGCCCAATGACTGATATCTGATATCCTACCGGACTTTTAACATTGGCACATTGATACCAACCAGGTCGGTTTTTCAGCTACGAGGGGATGCCCAATTCAGTTTTCCCTGTTGATCCGATCAGACCAGTTCCTAGACATCACGGCCCCCCATAACCCACCAGAAATCCAATCTTTGGATCAATAGATCACCGTCAGAAGTGATATAACTTAAACAGTTCCCGCCGGCTATTTTCCCATTCAAATCACGTATCCTAGAATTTCTCCCAACCGATCCAACCTAAATCATCCACTACCCCCCATTGAGTATCGGGCAAATATATGTACATAAATATCCAATAAAAGGGCCACCCAACCATTCACCTTCATTCACCATCCGCCATCAGCCGCCAAATATCAACTAGATATCCGTTTGGCTATCCATTTGGATCCATTTGGCTCATGAAGTATCACATGAAATATCGCATTGTTTAGTGTAGGTAGTCTTTCTACTACGCCACCATTCAGCATCATCAATCCTTATTGAATATACATTAAAAATGCATCCGTTTAAATCCAATACATATTGGGTAGCACCGGTATCACCCATATCCAGTAGTATATCCAAAATTAAGCACCAACACCAGCCATCAACACCTTCAACCCACCGCAACATCATGCATTGGAATGCATCAGTCCATCAGTCCATCCGTCCATCCACCCATCCACCCATCCATCATTTAGACCATATATGAACATATTGATTGATTCATAATTATTGAATACCCATGTAACTCCACCAAAAATCAACAAAGTAGTAAACCCCCTTCAATAAAAGAATAAACATGAATAAGCAATTATGGAAAGACACTATTTTCCAAGAGTTTTTTGTATGAGTTGTTACTTTTGGTCAAACATGTCTATGGTTTTTTTCATGTTTTTTTCCCATCCAAATCCCCCAAAAAAAAGCCATGGAAATCCCAGGTGCCTTAGTGAAGGACCGCTGGTTGATCCAACTGCAGCAGCTCTTCGCCGAAATGGACGCCTCGCGGGTCCGCAAGGAGTTGATCACGGCCACAGAGATGGCAGCGTTGATCCGAGCCGCCTCCACCAACGGTGCCGTGGTTTTTGGGGGGGAAAATTCATGGAAAACGAGTGGAGGGAGATAGAAAATCAGAGAAAACCTGGGGGAAAATGGAGACTTACGATATATATATATATATATATGTGTGTGTATATAATGTATATATTTAGTTCATGAAATATTTGTTATACTTGTGTTTCAGATTTGAAGGGATTATGGATGGGAGATGGAGAAGTTTGCGGTGAATCAGAATAAATCAGACATATCATATATCATATCGTTAGAAGTCAAGGAAGGGATGGATCAATGACCGTGGGTCCATTTCAGTTTTTGTCCCGTTTCGGGGTACCGGGTACATTGGAATAAACCGGGATTCAAAAATCGCGGAGCCCTGGTATCAATGGAAATTCCAGGATCCTAAAATGGAGGTACTGTACCATATAAGGCCATATTTTCTGGGGATATTCCCTTACATAGGCCTTATATACTGTAGGCCTTATATATGGTAGCTACCTCCATTTTAGGATCCTGGAATTTCCATTGATCAGTCATTTGATTCGACCTGGGATGATCTGGGTATAGCTTCACCCACCGCTGAGGTGAATTTAAAGAAGGAGAGCAGGCAGATGCCCACGAGGCCTTCATGCTGCTAGTGTCCAGGCTGCTGGAAGGTTGCATCTCCTCCCGAGGCCGGCGGCGCCGGCGGCCCCTTGGGTATCCTTGGGTGTTGGAGACCGCTTCAGTGAGGGACAAGTGATATATGATGCGAAATAAGATGCTACCAGTCTATCCACTTAATGTAAAGATGTGATGTCGGTTTCTATCGACAAGATGTCCATTTGCATTGAATTATATACATATATTTATAACTATTTATATATATATATAACTATATATATACATCACTCAAGTCCCATGTCTATCCATGTTTGTCAAAGAGACACCTCCTTATTACACAGCACGCCTTGCAGCTGGATCTCATCATTTTCACCTCCATCCCACAGGACTCTCGCTCACAGAGAAGGAACAGATAGAGCAGAGCAGTTTGATCGGCGCCTTGGCAACCTCATGGGCCCTGCAAAAAAACCCTCAAAATCATCCGTTAGTTACAATGGAGCTGTGAAAAAGATATAGTAATTAGTGACTTTATTTAATTAGTGAGTCATTATCCCAAAGATGTACCAGTTGCAACGATCTGGGTGGTGTTTGAAGCAGCACGAGCAGCGACTACTCCTGAATCGCTCATTGTTGGGGTGGGTATCAAGCTGGTTTGAGCTCAAGAAACAGTCGGGCAAACTTGCGTGCTAGGGACCGTGGGAGTTTCATGGAGTTTCCACATTTGTATGGACACAACTTTGCCAAGTGCGCATGACCAAGTGTTTGTCTCTGGTGTGAATTGAGGCCACATTTTTGGTATGAGCTTGAGCCAGTCTGACACCAAGAATTAGCAAAATGGAAAACGAGAAGAAACAAAACCGCAGCTGAACAGAGACCTACGGCTGAGTGTAGATGTTCTCCAGCTATGTCCAGCTTGTTAGACTTGGTGAGAGGGATTTTTGTGCCGAGAAAAACATGGAAAACCCGTTTCCTCAGGTCTGTGAAATGCAAGAGCTGTGGGGACCAGTCCGTGCGCAGTCGCTCCGAGTATTGCTTTTGCGTCACCTGTCCAGTGGAAAGGGACCGGAGCAGCCTTGACGTGAAGGACGCCTCTTGTTCAGCTGCTGCGTCAGTGCGCTCTGCGATAGTTCAATGGCTGGGTGGTACTTCCCTGTAGATAAGAAAGAAGCTACAAGCCCAAATTATCCACAAGGAACATCAGCATGTCCCAGCAGATTTTTTGAACTTTTCACACCCATTCAGAGAAGTGTCGTGCTAGTTCTCCAGCTGGGAACCCCTTTAACGGAAGCTTTTCATGGCGGTCCCCACTGCCAGGACTTGTTGACAAACTACACCCAAGAGGAGCATATCAACGAGTGGAAATGCGACAAGTGTTCCAAAGCAGGCTGTGTGCGCCACGCAGGCATCCGGGACCCCCCCAATGTGTTGCTGGTCCACATCAGCCGCCTACAACGAGGGCTGGGCCCCACAGTCACATTTGAAAAGGAACTCACCGTCCAATGTGAAAGTCAGAAAGGCCAGAAGACCAGGAAGAAGGCCCGGCGAATTGATGGGCTGCTGGTTTGACCATGTTTGACACCACTATGAATGGCGATAAATGGTGGAGATTTACCAAGCCCACCTAACAGCATGGGTTGATGAACCCGATTGATTTTTATGCTTCTGGGTTGGAGATGGGGTGAAACCACAAACCAATTGTTTTGTCAGTTATTGTTTGTATAATGTGTGATTTCTTACCCATCGAAAGGAGAGAGTTTCCCATATGATAAAACCGCCGTAAGTGTTTCACTCAAAGGAAAAGGACATGATTGTGGAATGAATCATATCCCAGTCGTGCGGTCAACCCAATTAACCCAATTATCATGAACCCGATCATTTCGTTCATGGTTCAGAGAAGTTATTTATATGGTCATATATGGTCATATTGGGGATGGGAACAGCATGGCCTTCCCAACTTTTTTTTTTCGCCCAATCAGTGATGATGCTCGTGCAGGTGAAGTATAACCTCTTTGGAGTCATTGTCTACCGTTCCATGGGCTCCAATGGTGGTCATTACTTCGCCTTCGTCAAAACGGGCCGGGGACCAAAGGAACAATGGTACCTGGCCGATGACGACGATACCCGCAGCGTGTGTTGGCCGGAGGTCTTACGTGAAGAGCCGTTCATGCTCCTCAGCCATGCCCAGCTACTTTTGTCATCTTTTGTCCAGATGCTTCATGATTCTTTCTGCTCGGAGTGTTCAATATATTTACCATCCTTATACGCTTATACCTGGAATGATGATGAAGATGATGATTGGACGATGATCGATAATTTTGAATTGCGTGACACCACCAACCAATTTTCTCGATGGAGTAGGGTCATCAAAGGCGTGAACATAATGAAACACATGCCATCAATCACACACCACCAATGATGGAAACAGAACACCATGTAAAAGTGTTCGAGGTTCTGGTACTACTTGCTAGATCACAATAGTCCAATGATTGGTTTGATGGTTCGTCATTGGTGCCTCACTTTTGACCCACATCTGGGGCGGTTGTGAATTCCTGAGGCTGTTGTATGAAGCCGTCACGGTGATTCCGCCGCTGGTCACTGATCCTGCTCCTCGATTGAGAACTCAGTGGTTGTCCAAAATGGCCAGTTCCATGGGGAAATCGATCATCAGCCATCAGTTTGTTTTGGGGTACCATGGGGTCGCCTGTGGAAAAACCCAATTCACATCCGTTTCGGAGCAGCAGGCAGGTTGGGTACTTTTTTCTACCCAAGGAGCAGCGGGTGTTTGAAGAGGAAAAGATTCAGAAAGAAGTTCGCAAAAAGGCTGAGGCCCGGGGAACCATGGGGAACCTGTCCGTGACGCCTTGTCACATCTGGTCACTTATTGACCCTTTTAAAAAGGTGAACCCCGGTTGACCTTTGGATGAAGTCAGACCCACAGGCAGGGGAGATTTCCATAGATTTCCCCCATGTATCGTAATTACGTGTAATGATTTATCATGATTTATCATGGCAAATTCATCTTTCAGCAGGGTGTATTCATGTTTTTGGATGTGTGTTCCATTTTCCCGCTGTCGTTCGCCGTTGGTTTGATCATCTTGTTGCTTGACATCCCCTATTTTTCATTATTTTTCGATAAAGTTTGTTCTTGTTGTTGTTGCTGTTGGTGGTGGAGGTGGTGGTGGTAAGAGCATCATTTTGTTGCTTGCCACCTTCAACTTCTTGATAAAGGCAGGCATGTTTACAACCAGTGAAATCCCATGTGTTGTGGCTATTTTATTATAAATCATGTTAACTCTGAATTTTCCAAGGTAAAAAACCCAATGTTTGATGGTTAGATCATGTGAAGCCCCAAGTCCAACAGCCAAAAAGCCACAGGCGGAGGCTGCAGCGCGAGAAAAAGCGAGGCTCAAGGTGAAGAAGGCCGTTTTTTCTTAGCGACCGCAGCGACTGACCATAGCCATACATGAAAATTGTGGTTTAGTGGGACATGAATGGGAATATAGTGGAACATATCACTATATAGTTTTGATATGTTTTGATAGTTTGATCAATAGATATCAAAGGTTGGATTGTATAAGTATATCGGGGATGGTTATTAGTTCAATCATGCAGATTTATATGCCCATGATGCTTGGATTGCCATTATGGGATCTCAAACCATTGTGAATCACTTGGAGTGAAGTCCAACCATGAAAAGTTATCCCATTCCTCCAATATTAAACACCCTCATAAAGCCATGGTTCTTGGGGGTGTTAATGGGATCCAGTCAGCCCTTGGGCGCAAGGAAGAGGCGTTCGCCCTCTACCACCAACGACACCAGGTGGAGCTTGTGATGAGAAGGGTGGGATCGTTGAATTATCAACCCCAAAATGGATGGTTCGATAAGGTGGGTAAAACAATGTCATAAACCACCATTTGGGAATGGTTTATACCACCACCTATACGTATATTTATGGTGATGACTGGGGGATGGTTTATGACATTGTTTTAGCTACTACAAAAATTGCCACTTTGGATCCACACCCATATGGAAGTTGGTTGACTGAGAACATCTAAAACCATATGAATCTTGGGCCAAATGACCTAACTTGGCCGTTCCGCTGCTTTGTTGCAGGCCGACATCGAACGCTTGAGGCACAACCACTGGGTGCTAACAGCCATAGGTTGCATGAACGTGTGCTGTTTTTCTGGAGACTGTTGTGCCTAATCTGCTAAGATCTGCTAAGCATGACAATCCTGGTATATCCTGGTAAATTATTTTTAAAGGGGGGCCCTGAACAGTGTCTCCAGCCATTTCGTTGTTTGCTTATGTTTTGCATCATGGATCATATGATATTTCATGATATATAATGATATTATATGCATTGTCGCATTCGCCCAGGCAATCCGTCATGAGCTGGAATCCTGGCCAGAAGGCTGATGCCAAACAATTGGAGGATCCTTCACCGCCTGGTACAGAACTCTCCTCCACCACTGCAGGATCCGAGGCAGAAAGGGCGAAAATGGGCAGATGCCGAAAACCAATAGTCAACACGTGTCAATACGCCAGTCCTGAAACGAATGCTCTTAAAATATTATATATATATATATGATATAATATGATATAATATGTATGTTATATAATTAATTGTCTTTTAATCTCATATGTCATTTGCCGTACTGCTGGAATTGCAGTGCGACTCTGACGGGTACCAATTTTGGAACTGGAAAACAAAGAAAGAACAAAAGGACGCTTTCCAGAATCTATTTGCGAGTCCCTCTTGGGTTCAAAAATGTGCAACTATCATCATACATAATAAGTAAATGACAGTAAATATATCATAATATATCCAATTTACATATGTTTTCTTTCCCGGCGAAAATGGTGATGAACACGATATTATATGAGGCCATTAAAAGCCATGGGATGAACGGCCGTGGGAAGCCCACTCCAGCGGCAGGGGCGATGCTATCGGCATGAGGATAATGCCTGGTCGCCCCCTAGAGAAGTTGTGCGGAGGCGGAGTTGGCAGGAGGATTTCAGCAAGTGCCTGGGATTTTGGGATGGAGAATGGTCCAAATTGGGATGGGCCCCATAGATTCCTATAGAATATATATATATATATATGTACTTATATATATATATAACTTGTATTTTTTTATGTACATGTGTAGGATTTACTGGGTTAGGTTAGAATAACCTCATGTTTCATATGTTTCTCATTGAAATCATATGAAATTGGCAATAAATTGGGGGTATACGGTATAATACGGTTACACGCATCAGTCAGGACCTCGTCAGGAACCGTGTTTGTGCCCCAGCTATGCGGTTTCTGAGGTGGTCCCTATTTCACTCGTGTCAGTGCAGCGTTCCATCTGCTGAATACTCCGATGGCTTAGAAGACGATGCCATGCATTGCGCATAGTGACGTAATGTGACGTAGTCTTGCACAGCTCAGCTTGCAATGTTTCAAGAGCATGTGTCGAGCATTACCTTACCAGCCAAGTATTGTGCCGAAGCCGGATTCAGATACCTTAGTCAGAGAAACACCACTCCAGGATCCAGAAGGTGGTTCTATAGGAGCACATCCTGAACACATCATTCAGAACCTAAAAAATCCTATCGCACCAGTGCACCAGGTATTTCCAAACCCTCGGTGTAGAAAGATCCTGGGTTATCCCAGGACATTTGGCCGGTAGGAGTGCCCATTTTATGCATACCATCCCAATGCTTGCCTTCGAATGCCTGCTGTGGCCGATGCCTTTGCCCCCGTTGCTTGGGCACAGCTGTTGGATCCCGGGGCAGAGATGTAAACTTTGGCCATTGCAGCACATGGGACGACTGGCGAGTCAAATTCAGCACGACTGGCATCCAAAAAAAAAACCGCCCCCTTTGTCCAGCCGGGGGGCTCTTGCAAATGCAAGATCTCCTGTAACTGCCGCACTACTACATTTTTGGAAGAAAAAGTGACCTGGTGCTGTCCTCTTCACAATGCTGGAGATCGTAAGAGCTGACAACCATATATTGGGTAGTTCGTGGTGGTTCATTGATGTTCACATCTCTCATGATGTGATACTTGTGATGCCTTGAAGAACAGTTGGTTGATACCATCGATATCCCGATCTTTCTTTGGTGGCCCGCAAGGAGTTGCAACCTTGCATAACATGTTCCAACTTCCCATCACACTGAGGATAGATACCACAGACCTGGGCAATCTGGGTGGGGCTGCAGCCTGAGCTTAGCAGCACTTCCCCCGGAAAAAGCCCTAAAACACACCCCAGAAACTGTTGGGGGGGGTAGGGGACAGTAGGGGATGGGAATGTTTGAGATTAGCGGGATGGGATTACGAAGAAGTTGCCGTTGGCAACTGGGGCATGTTAGTTGGAGCTTTTTGGAGTTCTATTTCACTCACAACCATTGGACCATTGGCTAAGAACTTGAGATCCAGAGATCCAGGGATGCCAGGGATCATTTCACTAAGAACTTGAGAGTCTCAAGAGCTCAGGCTGGCTGCAGTCTGGATGACGTGGGCAATTTTGAAGCCGAGATCGGTCTCGGTCTGTGGCGCATACATGGCAAGCGACCGTCTGACGTGGCGCGGGCCCTTCCAGTTTCACCACTATCCAGTGGCGGCGTACTGTATTAGTTCGTGAAGCTTCCACCAGGCCAGGATTAGGAGATGATAAGGGCAGCCAGGTGTCAACCTAGGGGACCCACAAATCAACATAAATCAACGGTACCAGGGTTTTCAGGGGCTCAGGGGCCCCGTCCCCAACTTCAAAGATATGTCATGATATGTCCAAGTGACCCCTTGACTTCGACTTTGATGAGCTGGCAGCCACATAGGTCCGAAATATTTTAGGAAGGCGCGTCAGTCGCTTCATTTGAAAAGGTGCTGCAGCGCAGGAGATTCAGAGACAAGGCCCTGCATGATTATTGAAAACTCACTAGACTCAGGATCAATGGCAGGATCCGGAGGGCAGTTAACATCATTCAATATCTCAATGGAAGAACTCAACTTTTTCTGGGAGCAAATTTCGCGTGCACCGGCCATGAGCCATGATCCAAAATGATCCAAAATGCATCCCCTGTGCAGGGCTCAAGCAATGGGAGCCGCTGGCCCAAAATAGTGACTCCCGTGAATGGGGTCGTCTGAAAATATGGTGCCCCAAGATTTGATGGCTAAAGATGGCCACTTGGGAGTCCCATTTTAAGACATGCCCAAATAGCAATAGCTGGCAATAGCTTCAAGAGTCAGCCAAGGTCACCCCTACCGGAACTAGATCTACTATGATCTACTATGATCTCCATGATTTCCTGCATATGCCGGGCCAAAGTCAGAGCCATCGCGTTGGTCGCAGAACCCCCGGCCGCTGATGGCGGGAGCGTGAGCTCTCGATGCCTGGAATTCAAGGCTTGGCCCGTCTCGTGAGGGCAAAGGTGCTGGTGGCTTGTTACTTTGGCCCGTCTCGATATTTGGCAATGCAAAACCCATGGTTTATCTCCATGTCATCATTTATTCATGTTATTCATATTTTATGGAATCATACGCACCAATGTATAGAATGGTTGATTGATGTTGCTGGATGTTGATTGTAGATGTTTTTTTCAGGTGATCTTCCAATCCATGACCGCCCAGGCGACTTTGATTCATTGACCACCCGGCAGCTCCGCAAGGAATGCGCGTGAAGGCCTCAGTGACTTTTTTTTTTTGTTGGAGGCCCAGGACATCGTGGGAAAGATTGGGAAATCATGGGAATATCCTCCATGTTAATCCATGTGTTATCGTTTTTTTTGGTGTAAAGATACCCGCAAACACAATTTATAGATATTTATAGCTGGATCTATGGATGTCCTCTGTGGTATTTTTGCTGTGACCCCTGAGAAAATGTGCGAAATTGATGCGCCTGTGAGGTCCAGGGCCATTGACCTCACGGGTTGTTTCGACAAAGATGCCATTCTACAAAGGCACGCTGGTTTCTGTGGCAACATGGGGATAGGGTTTTGTTCGGTGGCATGCCATAAAATGTCATGGCGGATTGAGTTTAGATGATCGTTTCACAGAATTTGAATAGCTGCTTGCATCGCACAGACATCTTTCATGTACTTCTGTCTTTGCTGGGCTAGGCCCACTTTAGAATCAATGGTGCGAGCAGTGCAACTTTGCAGTTTTATCAGTGTCGCTGCCCAGACAACAAAAATGAGCTGGCACGTGGGGCACCACCCACATCGGGTGTTTAGAAGATTGAGACTTCGCAACATGCCGCAGTTCACTTTTCTGACAGAAGGAATTGACATGAAATCACCAGGATTCACCAGGATTCACCAGGCAAGAAGGTCTTCCCAAACAGCAGAACGAGAGTCTGCACATCCCACCAGGCTGCGCCAAGCCGTGACGAATGATCGGAGGCTATGTGAAACAGTGGTTTTTCATAGCCTGGTTGTTGGACCGCCGTTAAAACAAAATCAGGGAAAAGGCCTTGTTTCTCAAGAAGTTCCCAAATTGAGATTGCCACTGGGGGATAGGTCCAGTGCACATGAGTTGGGAGTTTTGGGCAAAACAACGTGCCGAAACTCATACATTGATATATATATATATATATAACTCATGTGGCTAATCCAACCAACGCCCCAAAAGTGCTTCAAACCGTGGACACATGAGATAGGACTGGTCCTTGAGAAAGCTGCATCTCATTATCTTAGAAGATTCTCATGAGTACCTGGTACAGTAGATGGGTTTCATCCGTTCAACTAAGATTTCCAGACACCAGGGCCCCCCAGTCACGTTTGGTTTCAAGGCGCGATGCGGCATGGAAACCCAGTTTGACGCGACCCCATGGCACTGGATTTCTTGATGGTGCACAGGATTTTCAAAGCCAAACCTCCCAAAATTGGATGCTTTCATTGACATAAATTATTGATACCATGCAACATGATTCACAGTCTTAAACAGCAAAAAGGTGGGAAAACCCGCGTGGGTTGTAAGGCTGGAAGTCACAGCGACGTGGCCTCGCAAAAGGACGGAGTAACAGATGGGAGAAAGGGATGTGCATCAAAAACAATTCATGTGGGACACATGTGAGGGGTCTTTGGAATCACTGGAAAATCTCGAAATCAAGGCCCTCTACACGTCTCAAGCTATTCGTTATACTGCCGGAGGCGCCATCAGAAGCACCCTGGCCGGGTGGTGAAAATGTAGAAGATGTTGCCCCATCGTATGGGCGGGTCTGGGCCCCAAGACCAGAGATATTCCAAGACCATAAAGACCATATGATCGCTATTGTCAAAGCATTGAGAAGGCCGTCCATGCTGGCAATTCTTACCATGCCAATCCATGTCCCATTTCAAGCCATTTCTACGTGTTGGATCATTTTGGTGTGTGATTGTTGCTTGCAGTGCCCACACCTTGAGGCTGCAAATGCTATACATGCACAAGGCGATGTTGGTGCATCACAGGCCACACAAAGAGACAACATGTTTAGACTGGGTTTGCATTTGAAGAATGTCTGATCTCAATATGTTCGCATGTTTTTGCATCTAATTTGGTTGCATGCCAGCATGTGGGCAGGAACCAGCAGCAGAAGCACCCCGGCTGGGCGGTGAACATGTAGAAGATGTTGCCCCATCGCATGAGCGGGTCTGGGCCCCAAGACCAGAGATATTCCAAGACCATATGATCGCATATGATCGCTATATATCGCTTTTGTCAAAGCATTGAGAAGGCCGTCCATGCTGGCAATTCCTACCATGCCAATCCATGATCCATTTTTAAATCATTTTGGATCCTTACCCTCTTAAAGATGATTTTTTCGGGGGAGTCGGACTGAAATTTCATTTTCTTTATTTTTCAATGATATTTTGAATGATCAATAGTTATTCCTCGTCATCCCATCTCACCGGCAAGCAAGTAAAAATAAACACTTGCGCTTAGCTCCGCAGGAGCCAAGCGCATGTCAGTCTGCAGCAGCACATGTTTAGGGGTGGCATCCCTCCAAAAATATCCTCCTCCGGAGCTGAGCGCGAGTATTTTCTCACCAGTGCTAAGAGATATCAATTGCTAACGGTCGCTTACATGCTTCCCGCAAGCTCAACTTGTAGTGCCAGAGGCTTGTTAAAAAATGACATGTTAATATTCCATTTGAGATATTTGAGGTGGTTGGATGGATCATCATCCCAGGGTTTCCAAGCCATAAAAAAAGGAATTCGAAATGTTGGTTTTGCCCCCCCCTGCCCTTCCCCTCTATAGGGGCAGGGATCATTTTGGTGTGAGATTGTTGCTTGCAGTGCCCACACCTTGAGGCTGCAGATGCTATACATGCACAAGGCGATGTTGGTGCATCACAGGCCACACAAAGAGACAACATGTTTAGACTGGTTTGCATTTGAAGAATGTCTGATCTCAATATGTTCGCATGTTTTTGCATCTAATTTGGTTGCATGCCAGCATGTGGGCAGGAACCAGCAGCAGAAGCACCCCGGCCGGGCGGTGAACATGTAAAAGATGTTGCCCCATCGCATGAGCGGGTCTGGGCCCCAAGACCAGAGATATTCCAAGACCATAAAGACCATATGATCGCTATTGTCAAAGCATTGAGAAGGCCGTCCATGCTGGCAATTCCCACATATTCCTACCATGCCAATCCATGTCCCATTTCAAGCCCATTTCTACGTGTTGGATCATTTTGGTGTGTGATTGTTGCTTGCAGTGCCCACACCTTGAGGCTGCAGATGCTATACATGCACAAGGCGATGTTGGTGCATCACAGGCCACACAAAGAGACAACATGTTTAGACTGGGTTTGCATTTGAAGAATGTCTGATCTCAATATGTTCGCATGTTTTTGCATCTAATTTGGTTGCATGCCAGCATGTGGGCAGGAACCAGCAGCAGAAGCACCCCGGCCGGGCGGTGAACATGTAAAAGATGTTGCCCCATCGCATGAGCGGGTCTGGGCCCCAAGACCAGAGATATTCCAAGACCATAAAGACCATATGATCGCTATTGTCAAAGCATTGAGAAGGCCGTCCATGCTGGCAATTCCCACATATTCCTACCATGCCAATCCATGTCCCATTTCAAGCCCATTTCTACGTGTTGGATCATTTTGGTGTGTGATTGTTGCTTGCAGTGCCCACACCTTGAGGCTGCAGATGCTATACATGCACAAGGCGATGTTGGTGCATCACAGGCCACACAAAGAGACAACATGTTTAGACTGGGTTTGCATTTGAAGAATGTCTGATCTCAATATGTTCGCATGTTTTTGCATCTAATTTGGTTGCATGCCAGCATGTGGGCAGGAACCAGCAGCAGAAGCACCCCGGCCGGGCGGTGAACATGTAGAAGATGTTGCCCCATCGCATGAGCGGGTCTGGGCCCCAAGACCAGAGATATTCCAAGACCATAAAGACCATATGATCGCTATTGTCAAAGCATTGAGAAGGCCGTCCATGCTGGCAATTCCCACATATTCCTACCATGCCAATCCATGTCCCATTTCAAGCCCATTCTACGTGTTGGATCATTTTGGTGTGTGATTGTTGCTTGCAGTGCCCACACCTTGAGGCTGCAGATGCTATACATGCACAAGGCGATGTTGGTGCATCACAGGCCACACAAAGAGACAACATGTTTAGACTGGGTTTGCATTTGAAGAATGTCTGATCTCAATATGTTCGCATGTCTTTGCATCTAATTCGGAGGCATGCCAGCATTCCGGGCAGGTACCATCAGCAGAAGCACCCCGGCCGGGCGGTGAACATGTAGAAGATGTTGCCCCATCGCATGAGCGGGTCTGGGCCCCAAGACCAGAGATATTCCAAGACCATAAAGACCATATGATCGCCATGGTCATAGCATTCAGAAGGCCGTCCATGCTGGCAATTGCTACCATGTCAATCCAACTTTGCGCTTGAGTTTCATGGTCACAGCATCGCCAAGGGAAGCGGGGTCAAATGAGGAGCAATGAAAGGTTTAGCTTAAAAGGCAGTGACCGGTCTCGCTGGGCAGGCTCCGGAGAGACCAGCAGACAGCAACATTGACATCGAAGCAATGGCCTTAGAGGGGTTGAACCGTTGAACCCCTGGCGAACCCGCTGGCTGCGGCGAAAAAATCCTAGACTTTTCTGGGAGGCGTGGTAGTGAAGTGTTTTCCAATGACTTGATCAAGGACAGCAACCAGTTCTACAGCAATGAGAAGTGGAAGGTTGACAGGAACAAGCAGCTCAAGACATGTGCAAAGTGGGCGGCTAGCGGGCGCCCGAGTTTGGCATGGTGGGGGTGTTTGGCAGAATCTGTACGCCGATGATACCTGAAAATTTGCATATATATATAGCCAATTGCTGGGATATATGTATAGTATAATTATATATATATAATTATAATTATTATTTTATAAATAATTATATATGAGCCACCGCCAAAAAAAAACCGGCAATACTAAATATTAGGACGGACATTGGTTTATGGAAATTGATGGAAATTGTTAAAAACACACGGTAAGCGATGGGAGCTTCCCAAATTAGCGATACCCCTTTTCAAGGTTATGTCATTGTATTTCTCTAATATCCACATTAGCGATACCCAAATTGGACGTTGATGTGTGTGAATTATATATATATAAATGTAGCAGTTTCCTGCAAGCGATACCCCCCAAGTTTACCATATCATTATTGTACAAACGTGTGGTAAGCGATGGGACCTTCCCAAATTTGTGGATGTCCTTTCCGTGAACCTAGGGTTTTCGAGATTGCTCATTTATATATATATATATAATATATCTCAAGTCAACTGAGAACCAGATGCACTTCATGAATCCCAAGTGCAGTGGGACCATATTGGACCATCCCAGAATACTCAGACCATCAGAGGGTCTCAAGTCAGGTGAGGAGATTGCAGCTGCAGCCAAACGAGGCATGCTGACTTGGGAGACGGAAATCGCTTAGTGAGGTGATCTGCCAGCAAGTAAGACACCCAAAGTGATGATGACTCGTACCTCGCAATCTAAGCCTCAAACCTTATTTACAACAGATGATCCTCAATTTCCATGGCTAACTTCCGCAAACAGCATCAAACACCCAAATGTATCATGTATCATGGTTCATGTTGATGTATCCAGATCTCCATCTGACTGTTGTAACAACCAACCTGCCATGCTCAAGATCTCCATGTTTGAGCCACTGGCCTCCCCAAGAAACGCCAGGCTTAGCGCTCAACTCCTCCAAGCTGGCAGACCGTGAAGGGCTCAGCCATGCTCAGCAGCAGCCATGGTTACCAGCCATCGTGGTTGCAGGGAACTGGTTATATACAACTTCTATAATGTGGTTAAAACCATGATAAACCATCCCCTAAATAACCATAAATAGGTGGTATGTTTACCATTCCCAGTCATGGGTGGTAAAAATACGGCATTGTTTTACCCACATTAAGCCACTTGCCAAACAGTGGCTTACTTCATGATCACTCAGGGATCGCGTTGAATGCAAAAAGCCAAAGGAACTGATGAGATTTTGGAGAATGACATTTTCTCTTCAATTAATTGCAGTTATATATTATATTATATATGCATATATATATATATATTATATATATATATGATCATCATATAAATTTGTAACTTGGAAGATTTGCATCAAGCTAATGTAACTCAAGCCATTCTGACCTGTGCACAAGGAAGTGCATTGGAGGCTCGCAGGGCACAGACTTGGAGATGATATCTTCCAGAATTCGTTTAAGGGGAAATCTATATATGATAATCTATAGGAAAGACTTGATATTCCGGGAAAAAAGCGTGGTTTCCTGTGGGCTGGCCCTTTCCATCCATTTGATATTTGGAAGAATCGACCTGTTTTCAGCACGGATCCTATAGATTTTCTCCTCACCGACTCAGTGCGGTAGGTGATCCCTATGAGAGCGCTGATGAAGGAATGCAAGTTGATGGGTCCTGGCCTCGATTTGGAGGCCACCATGGCTTTAAAGGTAAAGCATCTAGTGAATGGTACAGATTCTCAAAGCAGCTATGAAAGAACATGTCTGTTGATTGATCTCTCTTTACGTGTTTGTATATATCAATATATATCATATATATATATATAGTAATTATAGATTATAGAAGATACACAATACATAATCTACACATATCTATCAGAATCCACCACTATCATTACCAGCACCTGCTGTTTAAAATCGATGGTGGATGTGCTGAATCTCCATCCATCGCTCCTGCAATTTTCAGCGACGCGACGAGGCCTTGATGTCTCGGGTCTCTACGCCAAGTGCGAGGTCATCAAGAAACTGCTGGCGGAATTGAACCGGGCTGAACCTCGGCAGAGTCACTGAGTCCATTTTGGTCCATGTTTTGTTCACCAAAATCTCAGGGTGTGTGTTGTGATGTGTGGATGATTTGGGGGATATGACCAGCCCTGTAACCCTCAAAGATAGCCATTTCATCATACATTTAAGATGATACATATGTAAATTGTATATATATGTGTGTGTGTGTGTTCGCATAACCAGTGGATGCCTAGGGGTTAAAGCAACAAGAATCGGGGAATATTAATAATTAAAAATGATGATATCAATGATTAGCAAGCAATATTGAACCATCGTTTTAACTCAAAATTTACCCATGGATCTGGGTCGAAGATCAGCTGATATCTAAGGCAGAAGAGCAGCTGCGTTTCAAGATGAAGGTCCTCACAGCTGGGTCAACCTGAAAGGTCTAATGGGAATAAACTTCAGCGGTTTGTGTCTATAGTCTCTAAGAAACATCAAAAAATCGGGTTAAACGGTTAATATATACAGTTGTAATCAGTTATATACATATATATATATATGTATATTAATATATGTGTATACCTACACTGTACACACATAATTATCCATATTTACTGTATCCACACTATACACATTCCATGGCCATTCGAGGAAGCCAAGGAGCCACAATCAGAGTTTCCCAATCGTAAAATGTGTCCAACGGTGGAGTGATTTGGGTTGGAGAACTTAGCATGGATATACCGCAACCCCAAAAAAGCTAGGAGAAGTAAAATACATTCCTAAAATAGTGGTGAATTTATTTATATGGTGTTATATGACGGATTTGGCTGAATTATATCAACCTTATTATAACCTTACTGGCCGGCTGTTGAAATATGTTGTTATTTAGCCAGATGGATAGACCCAAATTGGCTAGTCAAACGTGACGCCCCCGATTTGGTTTGCTATCATTTAGAGTTACTGAAAATAGGACACCAGAATTCCATGTGCAATGGATCATCCTATTTGCATCCGCCATTTTCAGACAGACCATACCGAAAATCCATATTGGATGCTTACTACAAGATCAAGAATTATCATAGCGAGACATATGTTTTAATATTGGTTTGTTTACCTGTTTTGGCTGTTAACAATGTGTTGTTATGCCGAAATTCTGGAAGTGTCACCACATTTTTCCTCCCCCATGCCTCACTAATGCCTGTTGGAGGAGGATACACCGTGCACGAATGAAGAGTTGCGAGGCTCTGAATTGGCCGAATATCACCTGAAATCAACAGACGTGGCAGTCTTCCCATGTTTTCCACCGCTAGGAGTTGATGAGTCGGGCATTGTCCAAGATTTTAAGGGGTCAGTATAGGTTTCTGGTTGGTGGTTTGGAACATGTTTTTTCCCCGTATATTGGGAACAATAATCCCATTTGACTAATATTTTTCAGAGGGGTAGGTCAACCACCAACCAGCTTTTCTCAGTATTCGGAATAAATGCAGGGGAACCGAAACATCCAAAGTTCAACTTCTCCACGTGATCCACGTGGGAGTTTGTTCCGTTCTGCCACTGGGAGGTGATACCCAGATTCCCAAGGATCTCGAGGAGGGAACGGATGTCGACAACTGCTGCGGCGAAACTTCGCAGTTTTTTTCTGTGGAGATTTGAACTTGGGAGCTTTGAGAATCTTTGCATTTTTTTTTGAATGAGATACCCTCTGGTAAGAACATAGCTATGGAAAATCAGCTTTAAACATCATCAAATCAATTGAATTCATTGAGCTAAGTGCACCATAAAAACCCACAAAATCCCATTAGCATGTTAGAATATCCATCAGATCAGTGGCTTCAGGGTCAGGGGATAGATCGTCTCTGGGAATCATAAATGGCTTGCTGGAAAATCCCCAATAGATGAAGGTTTTTTGTGGGAAAATCAACCATCTATGAGGGGAATTCAGATTTTCTGTATGATTCTGTTTTCGTGAAGCCTTCATCCAAAGGGTTTTTTATCCATTGCTATGTTTGAGTACCAAAGCGCAATAGATTCCCTCTTGAAAACTACATATTTATATGTTTTAGTGGTCATGAACATTTTGAGGTTCCATGATGGAAGTCAGGCATGTAACTGGACAACCACAGACTATAGCAGTTAAGTATAGTTAAGCTATATCAAGTTATATCACCAGAAACACTCCAGCAATGTCACATAGCTATGGAAAATAGCTGTGTTTTATAGGTAAACCATCTACAAATGCATCATTTATAGTATAAATGTCCATCATTTAGCGGCCGCCATGGGATGCAGGCAGAGCTTCTTCCCCAGCCAACGGGTCCTCCCATTGCCCTGCACCAAACCCAGCCCGTGGCATGCTTTGAGGGTCGACCTGGCTCCCGGCGAAAAATGGGATGCTGATCCCCCAATAACTTGTTGTTGGGATGGGTTGAGACCAGCAGATGATGTTTGGTGAAAGACACAAAAGGCGAGTGTAGTGAGGACCCAACGGGCCAAGCTGATCCAAATTGGTGGCGAGTTTCGGCCAAGGTGCAAATGGAGACCCAAGAAAGAATAGCTTGACCGACCAAAATTGTCTATGAAGTAGTGGATTGTGAGTGTCCCCTGCGCTCAGAAAAGACCTTGAAGCCTATAGCCTATAGAGTATAAACAAACGTGCTTATAAAACTCTTCCTCTTGCTAAATGTGTTTCACCGTTTTCACCGTTTTCACTGTATTTGAATACATCCTTCCTGTTGGTTTACCCAAGTGATGCGCAAGTATTGATACTAATATGCTAGGTTTGGATGGATATCAATAATCCCAAGAACTTGGAATGGGAGCCATAAATGTGCAGGAAACTCCCGGAGTCGCCGAGGTCTCCATTCCCCAAGGCGGTTCCAGAGCCGGCACGGCCTGTGGATCCTCCGCCGGACCCCTTTGAATTCCTGGGAAACCGAGTGGTGGAGGAGGAGCGCCATGGGCCACCAATGGGCCACCAATGGGCCACCATACTGACATTCAGCTAGGTAGGTAGGATGAAATCTATCTAATCTAATCCAATCTAATCTAATTTAATCTAAGCTATCTATAGATAAATATATAAGCAAATAAATTGCATCACAAACATACATAGCATGTTCTTTTATCAAACAATATCTATCAAACAAATGTGTGCATCCCATCGCACATGTGTATCCCATCCATAGCAGCCAGAGGAGACTACTGCGCAAGATCCGCCCCATGTAGACCTGGAGAGTGACGTTGAAGAAATCGAGCTGGAGGTTGGGTTGGGAAGGTTCGTCTACAATAATCTATCTATATTTATCCATGTGCATATCAGATATAGATGCATATGGCAGTTCTCCATGATTCATGACGTTGGAGAACTCATGTTCCCATGTTTGCTGTGTATCATGGGACAGCGAAACCTCAAGAAAACCGTGATGCTGTGAGGCCAGCCCAGAAGCAACGTCGCCACACCAGGAGGTTAGGAAACCACCAGCTGTAGCACCGGAGGCGCCCTTGTAGGTTTTGTCCAGCAGATTTCTGGCGAAACTAGATGGTGAAGGGCAGATGATTGGTCTGACATATGGGTTCATAATGTCTAGTAGTCCATTTTGATGGGAAAACATTGGACAACTATCAACCCCGGCAAAAAGTGGCTTGTCGGGCATCTAAAATTAGCGTGATCTGGAGGAGTCACCAGTCTATAGGGTATTTGTGCCGGTTGTAGGGTATCACCAGGTGAAAATCCTATGAATCATATGACTCATTCTATGAAGCCAAAATGGTGGGGATTGTTTTTGAAAGGTGATGTAGGTGAAACATTATGCATCATCTTGACATCTTGAGAGTAGGTTATACAGTTATACCCAACTAATTACTCTCTGGTAATTTAACATAACTATGGAAAATCACAATTTTTAATGGGAAAATCCACTATAAATGGCCATTTTCAATCGCCATGTAACAAATTACCAGAGGGTATACCCCATGATTATGCCCCAGCAGCTTGTGCTGATGTCAGGTCATCCAGGAAGAAGTCCCGAGCTGCGGGGCGGACGGGGCGGACGTGGTTCCCGAGGCGGCACCACGACCGCGGGTTCTTTGCTCAGAGGGCGCCACATCGGACCCGCAGCCATGGGGATTAATCTAACAGGTGGTGGATGAAGGAGAATCAGTGGAAAATGGAATATTGGGAAATCCCCTCTCAATGGTGGATTTTTCATTGCTATCATTCCTCAATCAGACCCCACAATGAATAGTTCCAAGACAAACCAGAGTTCCTACGGACGTTCTGCCGGCAAAGCCTGTCACATCCAGAAAGTGTGCTCCCGCCAGTTCCCGAATTTGCAGTACCACTGGACACTCGTAGGGGAGAAAACCTGGGGCAATGGCTTGTTCCAACATGTTCCAAACAATTGCCACCGCTTTCCCTAAGAGTTGGCTTATCTTGGTGAGTTGGGGGATCCATCTTGAGGCCTCTATCTCTGAACTTTTTCGGCTTCCCCTGGAGGATCTGCTGTTGAGGCCAGGCTCAACCCCATGTGAATTTTATGCGGGTGACGGATTGGTATTATCGTGTCGGATATTTGGAGATGAACCCCAATTCTTAATTCTTGGATGCCTTCTCCTGCCAAAATAGGCTGATTTGCTTCCGGGCCGTAAACCTTCAGGCATGCATGCTCTCCTGCATGGCGTTCAAACTGACGTTTTCAGCACGGCACTACCCATCATAAATGCACATTCGGCAGGGTATATATCCACAATACAGGGCCAAACCATGCCAAACCTCCATGAAATCCATCGATCTTCGCAGGTGCGAAGCCGAAGGCATCAACGCACCGATCTCAGGCTAAGCATGTTGAGTCCATGAGTTATGCTGATGATTTGTGTCTCAGGTGGTGCCTGGAGAGTCCAAAGGCATGCTGATTTCAAGGCTGAAGCAAGCCATGTCAGAGACTTAGCTTCAGCTTTTCTGTGATACTTTGGAGATGGCTCCCATGGCGCCGGCCCATCCAAGGCACTGTGTTAGTGGGCACAAACACACCTTGCCCCGCAAATGGTTTGTTTGCAGTAGGGTGCAATAATCCGCAATAATCAAGGTTTATCCGGCATACAAAATCAGTTAAACCTGATGACAAGTGTGAGGATTACTGTACACGTGGTCCATCATACAGGTGACAGTGCGTTGAACCTTAAAAGTTGCACTACCAACAAGGATTTGAGTGGACATATTTGATGAGGATATTTGCCAACCATTCGCCAAGCACGGCCACCTGAGGTCCAGATCCACAGAAGCATCGCGCAGTGTGGAAGAACCAGATCCGCCCGTGCCGCCAGCTGCTGAGACGGACACGGTAGCGGCAGCAGCTACCGCAGTTCCAAGCGCGGGGCCTGTGCCCAGCCTAGGGCCTCAAGTGTTTCACATGGCTTCAGATGAAAGTCAGGATGAAGGTGCTGGGGAAGATTCAGATGGCGACTTTTTCCCTGACTTCCCAGTTCGCAAAGAGCCGGAGGCGTCAGCCAACTTGGAGGAATCGAGCTGGATGGCGCAAGATGTGAAGATGGCGGATGACGCTCAACCACAGACCCAGGCAGCTGGTGAGGAAGAACCGCAGCAGCAGAGGTTTGAGAATAGTGAAGGGGCATCCACATTCTCAGCACAGCCTCCAGTTGCACCAGAGAAGCTGTCCGAACCAGAGCCTGCATCAGCGCAGCCTCGAGCTACCCCTCCAGCATCAGATCCGGACCCAACGTTGTTCACAGATCCTGAGAAGGCCGGTGTGCAGCGAATTTATATTTTTGTATCAGGGATCCGCAGAGCTATGTCAACCCATTCTAGCCTGCCATGAGCCTCGATAGCCCACTATAACCTTGTGAAATTGCCTGATGCCTGCTTTAGCAGCTATACCCAGCTGGCTTATTAGATTTGGAACAAGCTCGGCTCCTTTACAAATACAGAAAATGAACAGAGACTGATAAATTAGATCCTAGCTTTGGGGTTGAACATTCTCCCAGCTATTGGAACTACTTAGTGCCTGTTCGAAACGATTTCTGCATGCTGCAGGATGGTGATCATGGTGCCAGTTCCAGCGAACGTCTTCGCCTTAAGATACAGATAGACACAGTCCATGTTTTGCACATGTCCCACCCACTCAGTACTTATTGATGATAATTGATGTAGGTTGAATATGGGAATCCTGGCGGTGCTGGTGGTGAAATATTTGCTGGTTGTTCAAACATCCAGCACAGAAGGAAGCCGGGGATCCTACAGCCAAGGTGACGGGGGCATGTTCGACTTCGATGATCTCGATGAAGCCGAGGTATTGGGCCATGTTGGTTTGCTATTTTGGACCTTGTATTATGGTATCTATATGCCAAAGTTGGGCACATTCGCAGTGGATGCTTGTGAGGACTGACAAGTAGCAGCAGACATTAGCAGGTTCCATTCACAGTATATTCATCTTGCTGCAGGTGCACGTTACACCCTCCAAGCAGACCAACTCCGATGGCCCCTCCGCCGCGCCCATGGCTGAACCCATCGCCCCTTCCGTCAGCGCCCGTCCCGTGGTGGACCCCGTGGCGGACCCCGTTGTGGAGCCCGCTCCGGCGGCGGAGGGTCCTGAGACCCAGCCAGCCAAGGCAGAAGAGGTGGGAAGCCAAAACGATGACGACGGTGGGATGCTCAATATGCCAGCCATCGTCTCACATATTTAAAGATTTTAAAGCCAATGACTAGACCTCAGGAAGGTTGTGCCAAAAGCGGGCAAGCCGGGTTATGATGTTGCCTGTGAGATGGACTTGCTCGGACTTGCTGCTCATGTCGACTGCCTGTGTCACTGAGGTTTGAAGAATCCACTGCTGCGGTTTACAACCAAGGCAGGGTCGAAAGCTGTGTTGGTATGCCCAACAGATTCGAGGATCGTGGAATGATCTGGCCATAGGGTGCCAGCCTTTGACGGCCTCCTGACAACAATGATTTCCAATGATCGACTTGAGATTGGCTCGGAGATGGTACTCAGCTCTGTGATGAGCTGCATTTCAACCTGAAAAGCTGCTAGTTGGTGGTGATCAAACATG
Organism: Cladocopium goreaui; assembly: GCA_947184155.2. Lineage (NCBI taxonomy): Eukaryota > Dinophyceae > Suessiales > Symbiodiniaceae > Cladocopium > Cladocopium goreaui. Next base: position 282,670 of record CAMXCT020000087.1, read on the forward strand.
ACTTGTTCTTGCAGTGTCTATCACTGACATCCACTGACGTACCTTTGCTGGAAAATCTGCCATGGAGCCACATCAGGGTTTGTATCCCATTTGTTCGTCAAAGATGATATCATATGTTATATCATGATATATCATGATAGTATATCATATCAGTTTTATCCCAGTTCTTGACCTCTCAGCATGGTTGTTTGATGTTGTTTGCATGTCAATGATCGGGATCACCCGCTGCACCATGCGATCGAGATCCATGCCACTTGACCAGGAATTGCTGGAACTCGCTCGGTCCCGGGGGGTTTGGGTCTCAGATGCCTCGGGAATATTCAACAACGGCCAGCTAATGGAACCAACATGAACCAACCATAACTATCCCCCAGGCACATTTGCCCCAATATCAGAAAGTTAGGATTTAGGAGCCAAAGATGCCAGCCACTGCTAGTTTATGCGGTGGTTTATGCCAGTTTACCATGGGGTGCAGCCCCACAAATTCTGAATGGAAAACAAATGCACGCACTGTTTTCCTTCAAACCAGTTGTGTTCTCTTATGAGCCTGGATTTATCTGGATTTGCTTTTATAATTTATGACTTCATATGATTTCTATATGATTTCTATATGATTTCTATGTTGTTTTTCCCGGAGTTGGACCAGATTTTGGAGAATCCAGGTCGATGTGCGCGGCTGCGTTGAAAAGAGCCATGGTCTTGGGATGCCGTTGTGGTCGGTCGGCAGATCACTAAGAGATGGATCGCAACGGGATGGCGTTACTCCTGGACCTTTACCGCGTTTGGACACTGATAATCCATTGATAATCCATTAAGAACTCAGTGATTCGGCTTTGATGACTTTCATTTCAGTAGATAATCCATTGATAATCCATGAAGAACTCTGTAGATTCAATTCTTGAAGTTTCGAATTCAGAATTCCACCAGAAACGTCTGAGGCGACATTGTGGATCGACTCACCCGGCCCCCTCGGGCCAGAGACCAAGCTGGTTATTCTGCGGTATCATGAGCTAAGCCATCGAACTGTCGAAACAAAGAATGGGTATAGTACTACATATGAAAATATGTTTGCCGGTTACTTTGGGGTTCAGCAGGGTACCAGGGTTTTGATCTATAGCCACATGTATTTTTGTCCAATTGGCAGTAGCATGGGGGCTTCCAATGCTTGAGAGTCCTCGTCTCAAACCTCGCTCGAGGCTGGTAGGATAAGTAAAAAACTGAGGACCATGAAGTCGGCAGTCTGACAGGTGTGCATTGATTGATGGAACATCCACCTTTTGTGAACATCCAATTCCAATGTGTTGATTTATACATTTGTGTAAGTTAAGTGCTCAGGGTTGTTCCTTCAACCCTACAAGTTTGGAATAAGTCGGAACGTTCATCCGGTTTTCATAGAGTTGAAGGAGCATTAACATATCAAAAGAGTATAGATGTTGGATAGATTCTGATAATTTCTGATAGATATTGTAGGTTTCCTATGGTTTTCCTATGGTTTTTCTACGGTTTTCCATGGTTTTCTATGGGTTTCCTACCGGTTTTCTGACAGTCCTCGTTTGGACCGTCCTGTCCTCCACTCTTTTTCAAGGCTGCACCACCACCAGTGCCGGCGCGTCCCAGTCGCCCAGCTCCAAGTCGCCCAGGCACCATTGTGAATATCAATCTCTACTAATGTGCTGTATATAAATATTATAAGTGTATCTACTGTAATATATTAATAGTAATATATCAATAGTAATATATTAACAGTAATATATTCATAGTAATATATTAACAGCAATATATATATATTTATACATACATATGTATATATGCATTATCATTATACATATATACATATATATGATATTATATATTATATGCATATCATTGTCAAGTTGTATGTGCTAGTGTGAGAGATCAGAGATCAGTATATTCTGGAGTGTTGCATGGGCTGATGTCAGCCGCGAAGACCAATACAGCTCTAGTGTGTTTGAACACAGAAGGGGAGTGCGCAGTCACAAAACAGATAAACAAGAACATGGTGGTACAGCTTGATGATTCATGATGATCCATGTATATCCATAACATATAATATACATATAGTCATGTAGCCATATCAATATACATCTCCATGTTATAATGGAACTGGTGCAGATACTTAGAGCAACATGTGCATAGAGGCATTCCAGCATCAAAGCCTGCCGCGCCTGGGTGGGAGAGCCCAATGCTGTGATGCTTCCTGTTGAGCCATCAATGAGGTCAAGGTCAATGTCCCCAACACATCAAATGTATTAGATATATACATAAACCATATTTAAGGTATAACATTACAATACATTATTTATGTGTGTGTGTCATGATATAGGTCCGCGCATATATATATATAGAGGTCCCATTGACGAGGAAGATGAAACAGTAGATGCTTCCATTTTTCTCTGACCATCAAGAATCGACAGTGCCGGAACCATGTCCAAGGCCGAGCGAATTTCAATTTCGAACTGCCAACTCGAGTTTTCAGGCCTCGTCTGGGGGTTCAGCGGAGTAACGGAAAACAGACGCATAAGTCTCTTGATCCAAATGGGCCCCGAAGAATCTCCTGGTATGTTGGGATTCTGCGGCTGCCTGCTGAGAACTGAAAAAGATCATGACCTATGATGGTGTAAGGTTTTTTTTTGCGACGAGGAAGACAGCAAGTGCCAACCTGCAGCTCTCCAGTTGATGAAGCACTGTGGGCCATGTTTTTTCCCTCAGGGCACGGCCAAGGCGCCCTCGCGTCCACCTCAGAACTTGATGCCGTTAGTGTGAGGAGCAAAACCTGCAGTGATTTAGGAGGACCCTAGGCAAATTATCCCAAATTGAGGGGTTTTGGCATGTTTTAGTAGGATATTTGTACCATGCACTATGCAGAGGTAGTAATTAGTTGCCCATACCAGCAGACAAGAGGTTTGTGGATCAACGTCGGTACCAGGTGGCTCGGTGGATGAGCTGGGGTTCTTTTGGCTCCAAGTGACTTCAAGCTGGTATGGATTCTTCATGCCGCTCCATTGGGTAGTGATTAAGTCAGACTATGATAGTCGCAGATGCTGCAGGCACCACCAACCAAAAAACACTTTTTGGTTCCAGCTTGATAAGATCACCTCTGATGCTGACATGCCATGCGAAAGTCGGCGCTCAACTTCCATTGAAAGCTGCACTTCCCGTGGTTTATTTTCCCGCCTGGGTGAAGCGGGCCAAGCCGTTTCAGCCCGGCTTGGCCGTTGCTGGTTGCCTCACTGTAGCAGCAGTCCGAAGAATTTTTAGGGCAGGCATTCGCCGCACCAGATACCCGAACGCTACTTCGCTGTTTACGTGCCACATTGTTTTGGGTGAACCATGGAAAATGGGAAGATGATCCATGATTTACCTGCCATTTTCATGTGTTTTCCCTATACTTGAAAGGAACTTTCGATTTTCGGTCATTTGATTGTTTGATGGTTGTCCAATAGTCCAAAACAAGAAAGACAAGTTGGAAACTTGGAAGCTACAGTATGAGATCAACTCAATCTAAGACCATCTATCATTTTGTTCTACGCTATTTGGGGCATTCCTCGTCCTGTTTGGGTTAGGTTCCATCACCCAGGCTGGAATGGTCACCATGGCCGGATATGCGGAAGGGCCGGCAGAGATGGCTGAGCACATCTCCCTGAAGGGCCTAGTGTCGCAATGCGTGGATCTGGCACAACGTGCTGGAGAGCTGATACGAGCAGTCTCTGACAACAAATCGGAATGTGGCATAGGCGCGGCGAATTTGGCTGCTGGAGTGATTTTGATGATGTGTTGGGTCATGTTGGGTCACTTTCATCAAGATCTGTGTATATCATTGTTTGTCGTGTGGATGAACTATAATATCTATAATGACCTCACGTCGTGACGTCACTGGAATGATGGAAAGTAAGGGGAATCACCCCCAAATAAACAAATAAACTATTTTCAGGCTAGTGAATTACTATCTCAATAATTCAGCCAGATAATATGATGATGTGAAATGATCGATTAAAATCCAGCTCAAAACCCCTATTGATGGGGCTCATGGCCCCTGAGTGCTAATCATCCGCCCTTGCCAGGTACGCATGACAAGGGGCTGGGCACTGGTAACTGGGTGGTTTCAGATCACTTCATCCCCCTGTTAAGAGACCCCAAGAAGCCCCCCGCAATGAATAGACGCAATCCTACTGGGTATTTAATGTTAGGGGCAAGCGGTTTTTTTTTCCCCTGAACTGTGTCGTCAACGTGCTTCAAGGTGTTCGACATCTTTCGCTCTTCATATTTTGTTGGACTCAATGGATTGGTTTAAGGGAAGATCTTAACTGGAAACCATCGATTTTCCCATATTTATATGATTTATATGGGCTTTTCCAATTTTCCCACCCAATCCATTGATGGTTACCTGGGTTTTGAAAACCACCAACCTTAGGCAACTTTGATCCACAGACCCTTGCGGATCGGCAAGCCCAGCGGTGTATCGTGGAGAATCTACGGGCCATCTATGGAAGTCAACTGCGTATCGTGGGGGAAGAAGGTGAACTAGGCTTGGAGTCAACAACCCACAGAAATCCACAGAATCAATTCATGACCTTTGTGGCATCATTTTTTGATGTGTTTAAATATAATATACTACATACATATATATATATACATATATATAATATTTACATTTGTATTTGTATATAATTTAAAAACAGAAAGGCCTCTCACTGACTCACCTGAAAGTTTTAAACTTGCAATGTTTATAATGCTTGAAGGATGTTTTGATGGAAACTGTGCCGTTCCCACTTGGCATTTCCTTACCTGAGGTGATTCTGGCTGGCCCGACCACCAGCACTCCGTCAATGCATCATTGTTTCTGAATACAGTATTGTTTCTGAATACAGTAATGTTTCAATTGTTTCACCACCCCTGGAAGGTGGAGGCATCTCAATGTACATAGTAAGATCGTGTAAGATCCATAAAAATGCCATGAGTCATTGACTTCCCATTGGGGTCACACCAGATCTCCAGGTGTTGAGGCCGATGGTGAAGAGATCGTTATCCGCAGGCCCTCAGAGACCTTGTTGGACCAGGAGTGGCCTGGAGACCTGCGCCTTCCCCTGGCGGAGCTCTGCGTTTGGGTGGACCCACTGGATGGCACCAAAGAGTTCACCCAAGGCGCCAAGCAAATCCATACGAAATGGAGCTATTCTAACTGGGTTTGGATCGTAGCTTTTCGGATGTTTAACCAGATGTTTTCAGTATCAATCCGGGAAGATCTATAAATGTTGAGGTATTTCACCAGTGGATAAATAATGAGTCATGAGTTATAGTATCTTACAGTACACTTCCTTAACGACGTTGTCATACCATGAAACAACCAGTGGCGTCAGGTCGCTACGAATATGTGTCCACCCTGATTGGGATCAGCCAAAATGGACATCCCGTGGCTGGAGTGATTTCTGAGCCATACAGTTACTGGGCGACGCCATGTGTCACGGTGTGAAAAGTGGGGCGAACTCAAAAAAAACAGCATGGCACTGGGCGAGAATCTACCAACCTTCTTTGAGTCTGCAAGTTTCCTATTATTAAACCGGGGTTATTCCTACCGTTTCATACTTCCATTCAATTTTCAGAAGGGTTCAAGTCGAGGCTAGGCTTATACCTTGTACGTCATACATATGTATATAGTATTATTAGTAATTAATGAATGACTTGTAACACCCTAGCCTTTTCTGACTTTTACGGCCACACCAGCAAAGCAATAATGTAAACACATCCAAAAGCCAAGGTCAAGGCCAGCCAGGCCCCGGCCGCCTTTTGTGGGGCTGCTGCCTTCGCGACTCCAAGGGCACCGTGCCGGGCGTCCACGTCTTGGGCGACCCCCACTGGCGGCGCCCCACGCGGCCGCCGGGGCGCTGTGTGGCGGTGATCTCACGCTCCCGGGCCTCGGGCGAAGTGGGCGACGCCCTGCAGCGGCTGACGGAACCCGGGACGGCGCCGAAGGAAGGGACCGAAGGACCGGAGGGACGGAAGGTGGAGATGGCGACTGATGATGGACCACTGGGTTTTTTGTTGATGGTTTCTGGATGGAACTGATGATCGATGTTGCCTGATAACTTAAAGATTTTTCAATTATTGGTATTCTTTCAAGATCTTTCAAGTCTGGAGCGGATCGAAACATGTCGAAATTATCGAGCTTTTGGTTAGACAAATAGGTTCCAATGTCGTTTCACGGTGCTATAGTGCCCGAATGCTAGGATGCAAATCTTTCAAACTGCACTAGTCTTGAACGAGTTACGGGCCATTGCCTCACAAAATCTCCCAAGCCCTTCACAGGAGAAGACCTTTCAACACCTGTGGAACTTGGTGATCTTCCCTTGATCACAGGCACCCAGCAAGTCGGAGGTGCCGGACATAAGGTCGCTCGAGTCGTAGATGGTGCAGCTGATTTGTGGCTCTTCCCGAGGGGTGGCACTTCTCGTTGGGATAGCTGTGCAGCTGAAGCCATGCTGGAAGCCTGTGGCGGCGCCTTGAGAAATCGCTTTGGCCAGCGGATTTTCTACGATCCAGATGGCACCATGGAGAACTCCGAAGGAATCTGGTTGGTGTCAGCTATATCAGGTATTCTTTGGCTTTATGATCCCCCAACAAATAATATAGGATGATGGCCCCAGTTCAGGAGGATATCTTTGGGGGATGGGTGGCTCTCGCAACCACGCACAGCAAGAAATAAAATGTTGGACTTCCAGACATATAAAGAAGTAACATGTATAAATATATAATATATAGTATCATGTAATTATAAAAAGAAAACATTGCCATGCTGCCCCTTTTTTGTGAGGAAATCTGAGTTGTAACACATCCTGAAGCAGGAGTCCTGGCAGCTGCCAGTGTTGGCATTCTCTCAGCTGCTGCCCAAGTCTGTGGCACCTTGGATGTGGCCCGTGACCTTCAAGACCGCCCCCTGAGTCGCGAATGGCTGGAAGGGGCCTTGCAGCTGCCTTCAGGGCACCTGAAAGCCTTCACTGTGACCAGCTGTCAGCGGAGCGGCCAATGCTGCGACCTGCGCCTGGCACTGCGCTATGCAGGGGCTCAGGATGGGCTGCCCACCACTCTGAGCTTCAAACGAAGTTGGGAGAAATCGATGGAGCCCAGGATTTTCGAGAAGTTCGGAGATCGGCTGCTTCAAGGGGCTGGGGTCCGTTTGCCACGGGTCTTTTGCAACATGAGTCGCGAGACTGAAGCTGATGGTTCATCAGCCACCTCTATCCTTCTTATGGAGGATTTGTCAGCGGCGCCCTTCAGAAGATGTACTAATTCACTGGATGATTTGAAGCTAGCTACCACAGCCCTGGCGCAGTTTCATGCCGCTACCATGGGAGAGAAAGATTTCCTTGCCGAGCTGTCCAAGGAGGGATTTGTAGCCGAGAATTTGACCCAAGCTGCGCTGGACTCCTGGCAAGAAATCGTTAAGCTTGTGGCAGAAACACCAGAAGAAGCAGCCCGTTGGTCCATCGAAATCGCAGACCTCGTTTCTGGCCTTGCCAGCTGTGCCAAGGCGACAGCAACCCAGCCTGGTTCGGAGGCGTTGTGCTTGATCCATGGCGATTTCAGGAGCGACCACGTCATCATTGAGGGAAAGGAGGTGATATTGATGGCTTTCAGCCATGCCAAAGTTGCCACCCCTGCCCTTGACCTGGCATCTCTGGTGACTTCCTCCCAGTCTTTCGCATCCCTCAACCAGCTGTTGGATCTTTATTGCCAGCTCCTCCCAGCGCAATCCATGGCCGAGCTCCGGCAGAGTGTCAGGCTGGCGTGCCTGCAGCTGGCACTGAAGCCAATGGAGGTGAAGCCCCCGTTGGATTCGCGGAAGCTGAGGCTCTGGGTCGACTTCTTATGGACCCTGCTCAACGAAATGGACGCGCGATGAAAAAAGATGAGCACTGAGCACTGTGCATACGTGAGTAAGTTCAGGCTTCCTGTAGCAAGCAGTCATCAGCCAGTGACAAATCTAGAAGGCCACCCAAGAACATCATATTACCTGCAAAAAAAGCTCTATGATTCGCCAGTTTCATTGGTCATGCGCCCAGGTTTTTGACACCCAAGTTTACCCAAGTTTCGGATTCCCCAAAATGGATTTCCCAGTTCACAGTTCACAGGATCAGTGCTGCTTGTAGCCATTTTGCTCGCATCGTGAACTTGTCGCTTGTTTACCAGATTCGGTTTTCTGTGTGCCATGGTGTCTTTCACAGCCCTTGGCTGTTTCTTGATGCTTGTCGTCAGCGTGGATGCCACACGCATTGGACGGCACGGCGAGGACGGGATTTGATTGGGTGTTGTTGGTGATTTTCAAATCTGGCTTTCATATTAATAAATATGTAGTCTTTTTTGTCGGGCCTTTTGTTCATCCAATTGAATCCACTTGGGAAGAAGATTCCTACTGTCCTACTGACTAGGGAGTGGGGGAGTGGAAGCACCGGGCCTTAAATACGAATAATATGCTGAACATGATCTGAACATGAGCCCGTGTCAAGAGAGCACTGTTCCTTTCGATTGATGCACGATAGGAGCAGGCAGCAGTCTTGCGTCAAAACCAAACCGCCGTGACTGCGGATGATTCCGGTGACTGCAGTGAGTACTGGCTCGTGGACAAAGTCGTGGGCGACGTCAAATTCGGCAAGTGCTGCACCACCAAGTGCAATGGAAAGTCAGACTTCGTGTATGAAGGGACATTCTTCAACTGCAAGGCCGGGACATGTTCTGGGATGTTTTTGTGGTGTCTCATGGTGGGTTATATTCATTCAAGTCGCACGGATGATATTGAGGCCCCGCCCCTACCCCACGAAAGGGATCCATTTTTGGCATGGAAAGTCTGATGCCACCTGGTGGCACAGTAATGTTGATATTTGTTGAATGCAGTATCAGGAATTGCCGAGATGCAAATTGTGGAGAAAATAGTGCCTTGATGTGCCTTGCAACCACAGATTGTTCATCCGTTGCCATTCTCTTCAACCGCTTTCATCCACGGTTTGGTGGTTTCAAATGTGCTCTATTTCCCATTCCTGTCTAAGAGTCTAGGATGATGGTCCCAATTCACTAGTGCTTTTCAAGCAGCACGCATATATCTACGTAGTTTTATATACGTGTGTATATATATATGCACATACAAGTAGATGTATTTACATACAGATGTATATATATATATATGATGCAGCCTCCCAGGTCCACCCCCCCTCCCCCCAATGGGTATGGGTATACAGGAGCTATGTTCCCCGCCCCCCCCTGTAGGTGGGTGGGGGGGTTAGTAGTAGCAGTAGTAGTAGCAGTAGTAGTAGCAGTAGTAGTAGTAGTTGTTGTTGTTGTAGTTAGTCGTAGTGAGTAGTAGTTAGTAGTAGGAATGGGTACGGATATACAAGAGCTATGTTCCCCGCGCCCCCCTGTGGGTGGGTAGGGGGGTGGGGGGGTTAGTAGTAGTTAGTAGTATGTAGTAGTGAGTAGTAGTTAGTAGTAGGAATGGGTACGGATATACAGGAACTATGTTCCCCGTCCCCCCCTGTGGGTGGGTAGGGGGGTAGGGGGGTTAGTAGTAGTTAGTAGTATGTAGTAGTGAGTAGTAGTTAGTAGTAGGAATGGGTATGGATATACAGGAGCTATGTTCCCCGCCCCCCCTGTGGTGTGGTGGGGGCTGTGGTACTGCATGGTACTGCCTTTATATATATATATATAGGCATGTATGTATATATATATACATGTATATATATATATACATGTATATATATATATGTTTTTATATGTATATATATATGTATGAATGTGTACATATATATATATATGTATGTGTACATATATATGTATATATGTGAATATATGTATATATGTGTATATATAAATGTATATTTAAATACGAATATGAATATATATATATATATATACATTTATTTATTATTATTTATTTATTTATTTATTATATATATATGTATGTATCTATGGCATGTAAAAATATATACATATATACATATATATATATATATAGGAAGTAGATGCATAGCACATGTATACATGACTATAGGTAGCACGTAGGTACTTTGAGGGAGGGTAGTCAGAATCGCTGCAAAAACGCTCGACCTCAGAAATGCTTCCAATAGCTTGCAAATAGAAGGGAAGGGGGGGTGCTACCTGGAGACCCATCCCATTCGGGGGGGGGGATCTGGCGGGCGGAAGACGGGATCATATATACCCTGAAAGTCCAAGGTTGATGTTTACCTACGCATTTCACTAATGTCGAAGTTTACCTACGCATTTGTGTAATGTCGATGTTTACTCATCAATGTCGATGCTTACCCTTGAGACATGAGGTGCAGCAAATTTATCAACCTTTTGTACTGCTGCCGGATCTTTATCTTGGACATGCTTCATTAGTCAAACTCATGCGATATCACTTTGAATCACATTTGACACATATTTTCCCAAAGGATTGTGTTTACATATATGTTTTCACTCAACGATACATATATGTTTGCATGAGAGCGGGCGTTTTGCCCTAGAACCCCCCAAACTCAATCTTGTAAACAAAAGACACCATGGGAGAGGTGTTTCAACAAAGGCCAGTCAAGGAATTTGGGTGCGGTGGTCATCCGGATGACCATATTGGTTAAACAAACAAGAAAACACCACAAAAGCACATTATATTCTAGGGGTGGCATGGGGTTGCTCTTTTCCTCGGGTAAACATCGCTTTTCACGGGTAAACACTGCATTTCACGCAAACTAAGGATTTTTTGGGGCTGTTTGGGGGTTTGTTTGGTCCTCCGGTGGCCAAACTGAGTTCCCGATTTCTTTGAGCATTATATATATATATAATTCATATCATATCAATCTGTGACATGAGCTTCTGGGAGCGGCAAATTTCCAAACCGTTTAAGGTCCCATGTTTTGTCCGGGAACTCTGACAGTAAAAATGCAAATACTTGCAAATATTGCTAATTGATTTGTTTCCTGTCCGGAAAATCAATAAACGTAGGATCTTGTAGGTTTCAAATTCAGTTCCAAGGACCCTTACACGTTGGGAAATTGGAATGATGAATATATGTATGATGATTTTGCACTTCATTGCGCTTCCAAGGTCCATAGATTTCTTCACAGGGGTTAAACATCAACATGGCGAATGTCGATGTTTAACCAACCCAAACAACAACATTGTCCGCATAGGAGGTAAACTTCAACATTGACGCCCAGGGTATGTAGAAAAATATATAGTTTTATGTGTAATATCAATATAGTTGCCTTATGTTGTTCTCCTTTTTGCATCATGTGCTGAGTTGTTCATGTGTCAGGTGGAGGAGGGCAAGGTCTACGACAAGAAAAGCAGCTACGACTACCAGTGCAAGGACTCGGATACCTAATGATGTCTCAAGATCTCGTCCAAACTTCATCAAGGATGACTAAAAAAAATAAACAAAACAATATGTGTTTTCCCTCTTGAGCATTAGTTGCTTTCCGTTTTGGGCATTTTTTGGTGGGATTTCTGTGTCCATGCTTTTCTGTTTTTTTTTCCCTGTTTCTCTGCTCTCTGCTTCTTCGCTGTTCTGAATTTCTGCTTTTTGCTTGTTTGCTTATTTTCTTTTCCCTGCTTTTCTGCCTCTTTGCTTTTCTGCTTCTCCACTGTTTTCTGTTTTTTTGCTTCTGCAGGAGACATGCAGTATCAAGGCGGAGGCCCTTGTGCAGTATCCGGACCTATCTTCATTGAATCCTTGGGCGAAGGACAAGAAGAAGAAATCAGAAACCAGGCAGTGCATTGAGTTCCGTTTGAAAGATTTTGAGAGCTAGCGCAGTTAGTATGTTTTCCCCGTAGCTGTTGGGGAAAATTCCACAGAGTTGCGCAATGTTTTGCATGTTTTGGGGTTTCTTCAGCCACATCGCCAACCGAGAAACGCTACGTCACGAAGACCGGGGTCACCGTCATGCGGGGCGGCGGAGAATACGCTTTTGCAGAAAGGGGCTGCACCAGTAAGTCTTGAAAGTGGCGGTGAAGGCTCCTGCGGCCCTGGTTCGGTCCAGCAACTGCGTGTGTTCAAAACGAGATTATCCATGAAATGTTCAGCATGTTTAGCTCAAATTTGCGGCAGTTTGACGCAGCGTGTCCTATTGATCCTTAATCACCTTCGTTTCCTGAGTCCATCCAGCCATAGTTCGTTCATTGGATTTGGTCAGTTGCTGAGGGTTGGACCTGGACCCTGAGACGCCGCCATCCGACGCGCGGCAGCTGAAAAAATGGCGGTGCTTTACTGAGCGCCATGGATGACTGTTGCACATCCCAACCCGGTAACCCCAAAAGGGACAACTAGGTGGATGATGTGGATGAGTCCAAAGCTGACTTGGATACCACAAACATGGTCACGCCCTAAAACTTATCATTTTTTGGAGTTGTTTTGTGTTAAGGGATGGTCTGCGTTTGTTTTCATTATATCCCCGTATCATCAGGTTTTTCATCGTCCAACTTTGGAATTACCAAAAGCATCGATCGATACCTACCAGCATGATGTGGTTTGACGCATTCACATCTGCCGAGTTGTTGGCAAACTATTCCCGTTTATACTTAGGGCATCATGCAGGCTGGCAAGTGCTCCTACCCAATAACAATCATTTTAGTAAATAAGTCCCTCTGAGGAAAGCCATTTTTGATTTGGTAAAGTAGGTTTCGGCCGTCATCAGCCGCTACCCGAAGTCCGTCATGAGTCATCAGACCTGTTGTCGATGGGTCCTCATGTTGCAGTTTGTACTGTCACCGTCACCCTCCCAAAAAAGTTTGACATGTGTACATGATCATTGTGGCAGTTCGAAGTTCACAGTGGTTCCTGCTTGTAGCCATTTTGCTCGCATCGTGAACTTGTCGGTTGTTTACCAGATTCGGTTTTCTGTGTGCCATGGTGTCTTTCACAGCCCTTGGCTGTTTCTTGATGCTTGTCGTCAGCGTGGATGCCACACGCATTGGACGGCACGGCGAGGACCCTGGGATTTGATTGGGTGTTGTTTGGAAGTGAGCTTCCCTTGGCTGATCTTGGCTGGTGATTTTCAAATCTGGCTTTCATATTAATGTGGTCTTTTTTGTCGGGCCTTTTGTTCATCCAATTGAATCCACTTGGGAAGAAGATTCCTACTGTCCTACTGAGTAGGGAGTGGGGCAGTGGAAGCACCGGGCCTTAAATACGAATAATATGCTGAACATGATCTGAACATATCTGAACATGATCTGAACATGAGCCCGTGTCAAGAGAGCACTGTTCCTTTCGATTGATGCACGATAGGAGCAGGCAGCAGTCTTGCGTCAAAACCAAACCGCCGTGACTGCGGATGATTCCGGTGACTGCAGTGAGTACTGGCTCGTGGACAAAGTCGTGGGCGATGTCAAATTCGGCAAGTGCTGCACCACCAAGTGTAATGGAAAGTCAGACTTCGTGTATGAAGGGACATTCTTCGACTGCAAGGCCGGGACATGTTCTGGGATGTTTTTGTGGTGTCTCATGGTGGGTTATATTCATTCAAGTTGCACGGATGATATTGAGGCCCCGCCCCTACCCCACGAAAGGGATCCCTTTTTGGCATGGAAAGTCTGATGCCACCTGGTGGCACACTAATGTTGATATTTGTTGAATGCGGTATCAGGAATTGCCGAGATGCAAATTGTGGAGAAAATAGTGCCTTGCAACCACAGATTGTTCATCCGTTGCCATTCTCTTCAACCGCTTTCTTGACTTTCAAAGGTTTTGTGGTTTCAAAGGTGCTCTATTTCCCATTCCTGTCTAAGAGTCTAGGATGATGATCCCAATTCACTAGTGCTTTTCAAGCATATGTCTACGTAGTTTTATATACGTGTGTATACATATATATATATTATATAATATATACATATGCACATACAAGTAGATGTATTTACATACAGATGTGTATATATATATGATGCAGCCCCCCCTGTTTTTCTTTTGACCTAATGCCTACAGAGGTACATGCATGAGTATTGAGCACATTTATATGCGCCCTCAAGGCTCAAGAGGTATATAGAGGGAGTGATCACTAGTCCTGAAGCAATTCAGTCTGGTCAGCGGCAACGACAAGAACATGAACAAGATCAAGCAGAGAAGGCTGCAGTGGCAGCAGCGATACCAGGAGGTGACCCTCACATTATCGTTCCATGGTCGAATGAACTGGCATTAGAGGCATTCAGACTTTTCAATGCGAATCGTAGACAAGCACAAAGACAGGCATTCCCATTGGGTGAAAATTTGCTAGCATTGATTTTTTGTAAGTCTAGCTGACCTGAGTCAAGATGAAAGAAAGACACTCACAAGTATCATGACACATCGTGGACGAACCCTCGATCAATACAACATACAAGAACTACGTGATCTGTTTTTGGAAATGTTTTGCGCTACCAAAACAGCAGTTGACAATCCAATGATGCAACCCTGTGGCATGGCACAGAGAAGATCTTTCCTCGTACTGGATGAAGGTGAACTAGAAGGAACCGACGGCTATTGGGCCGAAGATGATGAAGACGGCGCAGAAGGATCCCTAGATGCTTTAGAAGATGTTTTCTGGGTTTGTGATGACGCTGACTACACATGGTATCAGAGAAGGTTCCAAGGCAGACAGATCAGACGAGGCAAAGGTAAAGGAAAGAGAAAAGGAAAAGGAAAAGGCAGAGGAGGACGAAGGTTCTTCAGATCAAGGAAAGGAAAAGGCCGAGGGAAAGGAAGAAGAAAAGGCCGCTCACGGCTTGTGCCGACATGTATGAAGGTACTAAAGTGGATGTCCTTTAGCATTTGACACACGGTGCCATTTTGGCTCAAGACCCATCCACTCTACCCAGCATCCTTTTCTCTCCAATACAGCGGAGGGAAATGGATTTCGGGGCACCGCCGGGATCCCAACCCCCTCCGGAGCCGGAGAATCCTCCGAAGGGTTGGCGCACACCGGCAGCGCCGCCTCCTAGTCGCTCGGAGGCTGGGAGAGAGACCCGGGCAAGGGCAGGTGGCGACAGCCGGTCACGCAGCTACTATAAGGACAGCGGCTTCCAGGACCCTTGTGAGGTGCTCCTCGCAACGCTCCCGCGGTCATGTTGGGCCATGTTCAAGACGTGCGATCCCAGACCTGATTGCCGTCACCAAGTCGTTGGGGTCACACCGGGTCTCCAACATTGCCGCTATCTCAAACCTTGCTGCCCAAGCTCCGGCTGCTGTAATGCCTGTTGTAAGCCCTAAGGACAGAGACGCTGGTCGCCCTTCTGGTCGGGAGTGCCAGCGACAAGGCAAACCCCGCTGGCAAAGGAAAAGGAGGAGTGGCTACTTCAAGCGTGTCTTCAGTGCATGGGGATGCCAACAGAAACGACGCCCTTCTTAAAGAAGGCGACACCGCCACCTGGGCGTTCACCCTTGAGGAGGGCGAGGACAACCCAGAGAGCCCGATCCGGGACAAGACGAAGAAGTGAAATTCGAGAAGCCTCCTACACCGCCTCCACCTGGTCCTCCCCCGGAGAAACCGGAGAGGGATAGGAGAAGAAGGCGAGATGCAGATACCCCGCAAAGCATGGCCGCCATGGAAGCGAGAGAAATGCACAAGTACCACAAGGAGTGCAACGAGATCTACAACAAGCTGAAGGGCCTGGGGGTTGAAATGGAGATTCAGCCGCTAGTGGAAGGTAAAACCTTCGACAAGGACAGTGAACTATACCCGTCTGATGACCAGGTTCTTGCACTGGAGATCGGACAGGGAAGAATTGGGCGACGCGGCAAGCCTGGATGCTAGGCTGGGAGTTCTGGAGTTTGTAGAGCACCTCATTCAGAAGCAGGTGGGGTACCTTACACCCCGAAGTTTCTGATACGCGGTAGACATCGGTAGACTACTTTGCGGGCGCGCTCGGGTTTGCAATGAACGGAGGATGCTGGAACCGAGCCAGGCGGCTTGCGCTCAGCTTTGCAAAGTCTCGGGCAGCGCCGACCAGCAGGGCTCCAGGGTTCCTTAAGGCGACCCTAGCGGCGCTGGAGAGGTGCGTAGTCGACAGCTTCCTCCCAAAACCAGCGGGTTGCACGCGGAAAGCTCCACCTGTGCATCCAAGCATCTACAAGATATGACGACCTGCTCAACACGCCCTTGGCAGCCTGTGAGTGGATCAGGCTGTGAGTGGATCAGGAGGCCAGGTGAGACGGCCATCATTTGGATTGAGGTCGAGGGCCCTGAGGGGAAAGAGCCTCGTTGAGGGGAGTGGACCCCGCCAATGACGGCTGGCTGCTGTTGGAGAGCCATGGAGCGACTGGAAGCTGGACGATCACTTAGGAAAGAACTCCAAGGGGGACGCCTTCATCAAGTCGCCTTCACGACTGGAGAGAGACGTGGCCTTGGTGAAGAGCGCAGTCGGGAAGCTTTCCGTGGAAACTAGGGACATTGGCATGTCCAAAGAAGAGATAGAAGTGTTGAGGTGGCACGGTGCTAAGGCAACTTTGTCCAGTGTCATGCAACACCTGAATCTCCCCAAACGAGTGGTTCGATGGCAAGGCAATTGGAAAAGCCAGGCCGAGACAATGCCGGACACTTACCTGAGAGAGTCCCAGGTGATCTCGTGCGTCTGGACCGAGAGAAGGATGCAGACCGGCGCGCTAGAGCCATGGCGACGAGCTTCATGCTGGAGCGGACCCCACCAAGGTCGCCAAGGACTTCCTGGACGACTGCTTCAAGGATGGCAAGATACCTCGTGATGCCTTGTGGAGAAGGAGGCGACAAGCTCGGTAAGGACGAAGGGCTTGGAGCGTTACCTGGAGACGGAAGAGCAAGATTCGTCAGGATACGATCCCACTAGCACTGCCTCCGAAGGAGAGGTTGCAAAAGCCAAGAAGGAGCAGGGCATTGGCACACTGGCCGATCCACAAGAGGCTCTCGACAAGGCTGACTCAGAAGGGCTCACTCTTTACTGGGTGCAAGCCAAGGTGGCCGGAGCAAAGCCGAAGGTGCATTTGCCTTCTGCAGCCAGCTTGGAGGTCTTCCCAGTGGTTGCTGCAGTCCCAAAGTGCGGGGCATCTGGGACCTTCGAGTTGATGAAAGCGGAGGACCCCCTGGACCCGGCGACGAGACTCTGCAAGAGGTGCAGTCCGTGCACTGAGGGGCTTTGTGGGGAAATTTGTAACCATATGTTTTTGAATAAGAATATGACTATTTCTAGGTGTTTCCGTAGGTGTGAATGCGCCAAGAAGGATCATACTGATCATTTCTGCGGCTTCCACACCGAGCGCCCCAAGCGGGAGGGGGCAGGTTCCTGAGCGTCCGTGGACCGCCAGCTGTGTTAAAAAGATTGGTTGCCAAGTTCCCGAAAGAAAGGGTCCGCCTGAGATGACTGCCCTGTCGCGTGCGAGCATCCCGGCCGCGTTCCAGAGGTCAGCAGCCCAGTTTGGAGTGGCCGAGTCGGACTATCTGGTGCTGACATCACTCGGCATCCATTCATATGAGTCCTTTGCCCTCAGAGTTCACTCGAAGGAGAGCTTGGAGGAGTTTCTGAAGGACACAATCTGTCCTCAGGTTGATGATCTTCAACCGCACACCGGCGGTGGCCTGGCAGGAGTTCAAGATGTCCGATGACGTGGCCTCCCTTCGGAAATTGTGGTATCTTTCGAAGGAGCTCTGCAAAGCAGAACTGGAGAAGCTGGCTTCTGGAGAAGACGCGTCCAGGGTGAAAGTAGGACTGCCGTCGTTTGTAGCCATGGAGAGCGCGGCAATTGGACGTGGCATGCCGAAGCCCTCATCCGACGCAGAACGGCCGTCGCTCTTCGCGTTAACCCGCTTAGCTAGGAACTTGGTAGGACCAGGAGCGTCATTTGAGTACGTACCCTGGGAATCCTACCTGACCCTGGAAGAGGAGCGGAGGATAGAGGGACAAGAGGGCAAGAGGGCAAGAGGGCAAGAGGAGAAGATGTGAAGATGTGAGGATGTGAAGATGTGATGAAGATGTGAAGATGTGAGGGTGAGAAGATGTGAAGAAGAGGGCAAGAGGGCAAGAGGCCAAGAGGGCAAGAGGAGAAGATGTGAAGATGTGAGGATGTGAGGATGAGAAGATGTGAAGATGAGCAGATGTGAAAATGAGCAGATGTGAAAATGTGAAGATGGGAAGATGAGCAGATGTGAACATGAGCAGATGTGAAGATGATAAGATGTGAAGATGAGAAGATGTGAAGATGAGAAGATGTGAAGATGAGAAGATGTGAAGATGAGAAGGTGTGAAGATGTGAAGATGAGGGATGAGAAGATGTAAAGAGGAGAAGATGTGAACATGAGCAGATGTGAAGATGATAAGATGTGAAGATGTGAGGATGAGAAGATGTGAAGATGAGAAGATGTGAAAATGAGCAGATGTGAAAATGTGAAGATGGGAAGATGAGCAGATGTGAACATGAGCAGATGTGAAGAGGAGAAGATGTGAAGATGAGAAGATGTGAAGATGAGAAGATGTGAAGATGAGAAGATGTGAAGATGAGAAGGTGTGAAGATGTGAAGATGAGGGATGAGAAGATGTAAAGAGGAGAAGATGTGAACATGAGCAGATGGAAGATTATAAGATGTGAAGATGAAAAGATGTGAAGATGAGAAGATGTGAAGATGAGAAGATGTGAAGATGAGAAGGTGTGAAGATGTGAAGATGAGGGATGAGAAGATGTAAAGAGGAGAAGATGTGAAGAGGAGAAGATGTGAAGATGAGAAGATGTGAAGATGAGAAGATGAGATACAGACCCCCACTATTGGAAGAACCCTGCGCTCAGACGCTCTCGGGAATAACAGAAAAGGACTCAAGAAGTTCCCTGTTCTGGTTGGAGATCTTGATGCACTTCGACAAGGTGTTCAACGACATCCAGCTCGTGTGCCCAGGCAAGTTGGTCTACAATAAGGTGAGGCTTCATGGAAGCCGTTGGCAAAAGGCACATCATTGTTTTCATATGGATGCTCTGCAGAGACAGAGGCACCATCTCATTCTGAATGCTTTGCAGAGACAAAGGAATCAGATGAGCATCAGAGTGCTTTTTCATTTCATACGGTACAGACTGATCTGGCATGTGAGAAAGGACTAGCTTTTCACACGGAGAATTCTGCACCACCAACTGTATGTATCCTGGATCTTGGATGCACAAGAGCCATGGGCTCTCGACGAGCAGTTGAAGCGTGATGTCCCATTGTTGATGTCACTGCGACAGATGAGAAACCTTGGGTTTCAATTTGAACTTACTCCAGAGAAGGCTTACTTGTCCTGTGCACGTATTGGCATTAGAAAAAAGGTTTTGAAGACAGCCATCAGTACTCATCTCATTCTCGACCTACAAGATGTAGCATGGTACATGAGCCAAGTTCATTTCAAGACTCCTCAAGTCAAGAGTTTCTTCTCACAACACGATCACTTTGAGTACAGCCAGATTGCTGTCAAACAAGATGTTCATGAAGAAGAAGCTTTGGTGACTGGTGACTACTGGCAAGTTGATCCATTACGTCGTGAACTCATCAGGCACCACCAGGACAAGAGAAGGAATCTACATGAGATGAATCGATCAGAAGAGACTCCAATTCCAAAAGATCAACTTCTTGATGAGAGAGAGGCACACATTGAGTAACAGAAGAGCAAGAAGAAGGTTCTTCACAAGGACAACTGGCGCACAGAAAGGAAGAGGTTTTCTGAACTGAGCGAAGAGTTCTGGAAGGGCAAGACCATCTACAAGATCAAGGAGGACTACGTGATCCCAGATGATGTTGTCAGAAGTGACCTTGATCGAGCAAAGCCCTTTCGTGGAAACATCGATGATCTGTTTCACCCTGAGTTAGCCTCTTCAGCGCCATCAGGTGTACAGAAGAAGCCAAGCTCCTCACAGAAGGAGGTAGGCAAACCGATTTCGAGAGGATCAAGCTTGAAAAAGATTGAGGTAGGTCCTCCAGCACCCAAGAGACACGTAGGTAAGCAGAAACCTCAAGTTGTCGATGACTCTCAAGCAGGTTCATCAAGAAAGAAGGTTGTTGTCTCCTATCCCAAGCTTGATGAGGAAGATGAACTTGACAAAAGAGCTAGGGAGTTAGGTCTGGACAAAATTGATTCAGATGAACCTCAAGTCATTGAACCAAAACCTTCTGCACCTGCGCGCAAACGTGGTAAGCAAGATTCAGAAAGTCAAATCGAGAAACTAGGTAGTGATGCTCTTGAGCCTAGGCGAGTTTCAATTCCACTGCCTGGTAGTGAAGTGCAAGCCATGACACCAGCATACAGAAAGATGCTCAGGAAACTGGAGGATAGTGTGGAACTTTACAAACTTCACATTAAACACTATCACATGTCTCCTACTCAATTCAGACGAAGGACTTCCATGTTGGGACTTCCTGACTCTGCTTATGAAAAGTTTGAAGACATGTGCAACAAGTGTCGTGTGTGTAGTATTTCAATTGCACCACCGCCGCGAGCCAGAATTTCAGCCATACGATCCACCAACTCTGGAGATGTTATCTTTGTTGATCATGCTGAAATTCAGTTGAGGAAGAACAAGTACATGGTGTTGCTTGTTCTTGATGGTGCAACTAACTTACTTTGGGCTACGGCACAAAACTCACTGAACAACAAGGAGACCATTCAGGCTCTTAGGTTGTGGACTGATGAACATAATTGTTTGCCGAAAGCTATCGTAGGTGATGAAGCATTTTTCCAAGAAGACTTTCTGACTTATTTCCGAACTCATGGTATCAAGGAATGTCCCTGTGGTTCAAGAACCCCATGGCCTAACAGAGCTGAATCAGCTGTCAGACTTTTCAATCGACAATGGCAAATCGTGTCCAAGAACCTTGAAGATGATAGGTTCAAGGGAATTACCATTAGAGAAGCTGTGAAGCGTACTGCTTGGGCCAGAAACACTCAACTCACTGTTAGCGGTTATTCTCCTTTGGAAATTGCCACTGGTAGACGCCCACCAGATCTTCTGGACATTGAGACTTCTGATCCTGCTCAACTTAGTGTTGATCCTTTAGTTGAAGACAAAACCCAACTTGAGTTGCAAAGGTTAGCACTGAGGGCACATCAGGAAGCCAGACAGCTGCTGACCTCAGACATGACATGGCCAAACGAACAATGCCATCAGATGGACCTTACAAGCCAGGTGACGAGGTTTTCGTTTGGAGTTCCCCTGTCAATGCTAACTCTATTGCTTCAAAGGCATGGAAGAAGGAAAGATGGACCAGAGGTACTGTTATCTCTCAAGAAGGTGCTATGGTCAATGTTCATGTTGACAACTCAGTCATGCGTGTCAATCAATCAAAGGTGAGACGTGACCATGACGAATGGCATGATGTTGCTGTTCCTGGATTTGACACACCAGAACCTGTTCCACTTGCAGTTGAAGATGAAGATGACTATGAACCAGATATAGCTGAATATGCTGAAGCCTATTTAGGTGAACAAGCTCACTGGTTCTGTCAAACTGGCAAATGTGATGTTGTGGAACTCTTCAGTAGCAACACTGGTCTCAGTTGGCACATGGCACAATTGAACATGAAGGTTGGTGAACCCATTGACCACAAGCATGGTTGGAGTTTCAATAGCAAAAGGAAACAAAACCAAGTTTGGAAACAACTGGAGAAACTTGATCCTGAATATGTGTTGATCACAAATCCTTCACCAAATTCCTGGAAATACTCGGTATTCAAGTTTTGCCTTGATGTGATGAAATGGCAAGTTGACCGAGGAAAAGGTTTCTTGGTGATTGCACCACCTGATTCAGGATTTGCTCAGTTCTTGGCTTGGAAGAAATTTCAGAAGGACAGAATCAAGTATCACATCGGTTGTTTCAACCTTGACATGACAAACTACTGTCATTGTGATCCTTCTATCAAAAACTTGCGTATGTTTTACAATCATGATGAAGACTTTGACATGTTGGAACCACAGCATGCCTTCAGTAGAGAAGGGAAGCTTTGGAATGATCCACAATGGAAGGTCTTACCATCATACTTGTGCTCGTTCATTGCACAGTTCACACAACTTGTACCTTTGAGGGACATGAGACAGTATTTCTTGTTTGAAGACTTGTTGGAACATTTTGATGATGGAACATTGTGTGGCACGTCAATGTTTTTGGACCGTGAACCTGAGTGCTCATGTTTGTTGCAAGACTTGCATCATGTTGAGACCTCGATTCCAGTGCCGTTGAAAGCCAGCCTTCACAGAGGTTTCGACTCAGTTAACTTTTCAACATTGAAAGATTGATCAGTTTACAAGGAGTACAGAGGCTGTGGTCCAAGAGTCAACTGACACAGAAATCATTGAATTGATTCCCTGACTTCAATATGTCAGGAAAAAGACAATTGTCCTCAATGTACTTTGAAGATTGCAGTGTGTTCATAGGAACTTATGGAAGAGTAATCCTTTGTTTTCACCTCCTGAAGATGCTGGGCTGTCTTAACTCATATTGTGAAACCTGGTGACTATGATCCATGTTTACGTCATGTTTTGTGTCACAGTTGTAATAATATCCACCATGAACAGTTCAAAATCATGATGGAGTAATGATCGTCTTTTCACGAGAACTACTGGTGCTCATCAAAATAAGGATTGAAGATCCTTCCTGTTCAAGAGCACACCACCAAATGGTGACGATCCCATTCATCCAGATCAGCATGGTGATATTCCACCAAATGATGATGAGATGTTGAGTGGTGATGAACCAGAAGATCCTCTGGATGATGATAATCAACCTGATTACAATACTGGACCCGATCCAGGTGATGATGATGATCAAGAGTATATCATTCCAGATGATTATGGACCACCACCTGATAATGATTTGGATATGCCAGGAATACAGGACTCGGGGGAAACACATCAACCAAGTTCACCATCAACTCCGTTTTCCAATCCTGACATTCCAATCGAAGAGATTGCTGATCCTGGACAAGATGACGATTCACCAACAGGACCTGATCCAACGTCAGAGCCTATCAGAGTTCAAAGGAAGCAGAGACAGATCTCAACTGATTCTACTGATGCTTTACCAAAGGCAAAGGCAAAGGTGATTATCAAGAGGCCAAAGGTTCAATTACCAGGTCATGTTCAGCCTAATTCAGTTCCTACTCAGAAACCTCATGATGAAGAAGATGAAGGGCCTTCACATGATCCTACTGCCTCAAGTTCACATGATAATACAGTTCCATTGCCTACTACTACACCAACATCGTTCACGCCAGGTGATTTTGCGCAGCCAGCGGCAAAACAAGCCAGTCTTCACAAGGACAAAACACCAGAATTGGTTATCATCACAACAGCTGATGATGAAACAGAACCATATGAAAAACAGACGACACCCTGTTTGACTGAGGATGAATGCTCAGCTTCAGGAAGAAAGATGGTGGACACTGAACCTTACACATCAGACCACTCTCACTTTGTCGATGTTGATGGTACTGTTTTCGTTCCTTTAGGACCAAAGGTCCAAGCTGCACCTGAGTTTGGTTCATACGATGTTACTGGATTCAAACAGTTTGAACAGTATCTTGCCAAGAATGGGAAGAAGCAGCCAAAGGCAGAATCAGTTATCCCTCAAGAAGTCTTGAGAAAGTATGCTAAGGAGATCAAACAAGCCAAGCTTGAAGAATTCAGAAGTTTTCTGGATTTCACTGCCATGCCTTTCAGAGACAAGAGACGTCATAAGATTGATAACTATGTCACTGGCAGATGGGTGCTTACCATCAAGGTTGATAAG